>JAITYT010000090.1:4329750-4345786 GCA_025433975.1 Liostenogaster flavolineata | reverse complement strand
TCAATTTTATTACCATATATATGAAAGAGAAATATAATAATTTAACAATTGAAATACACAATATAAAAATTTTTGCTCGCGCAAACAGCAGATAAAGAAAACAGAGATAAATTAATGTCGACGTCCACAATACATCACAGGTATCCACATTTCGGCTCGTACCGTAACTGTTCACACTCTCGAGGATCACATTTACTCGAGAGACGTTCCACCAATAGGCGGCTGACACTGACAGGCATTCCTTAATTCCAAGCACCTCGTAATCAGCTCCGATCGCTTCGTTTTTCACTCGCGATCGTTTCCATCCCTTCTGTGCTTTATTCGCGTGTTTTCTTTTACATGGGTAATTTTTTTTTCGTAGGGTCAACGCGCCCCGACGATTTATACTCCTATCGATTTTTATTAATTGCGATGTCGTGTCTCGCGATTATAAAGCGTTTCGGACTTGCTTCGTGATAAAGAGGTTTAATATCTCGTACGTACGAGTTACGTCGGCCTGCCCCCGGCGATTGACGGGATTTTTTTTATCGTATCTCGGGATTTTAGCGTTTCGAGCCGTCTGTTATCGTGCAAGGCACGGTGTCGTTGTCGATCGGAATCGATACACGGGAGAGAATATTATAATCACGCGACAAATCGGTGTCGAAGGGGTTATTTATCATAAATATTGAACTATCGGTCGAAGGTTCTATGATTCACGTAGGAAAAATCTGAATTTTTCGAATAAAATTGATTTTAAACGTTTCCTTTTGTTACCTTAAGGACGATCCTCAGATTTTGCTGCCTATCGACAACCTGATGATCGAACTGCTTTCCAAAAGGAGAAGTAGCGTTTTTTTTTTCGTCACTCTTTCGATTCGAAGACGAGTCCTTTTGAAAGATTAAACGTCGTGAACGTACGAGTTGCGTTTCGATCGACGTTAAGCGTTTTCTAAAATTCATAACTTCTCTTCGTAAATCCGCGTGTAAAAAGACAACGATTTCCACGGGTATACTCCCGCATGAACAAGAACTTTAACCACGTGACTGCGAAACTCACTGCATATCGTTGTTTATTGATTTCCCCAGCGAACTTCATGCTTTCTTGTTCTCCGAAGGTTCTTGCCACAAATAGGAGTTTTCGTGAAAAATAGTAGGCGAATGCGGATGGAATAAGGACACCTTTAAAAACCGCAGTTGCATCGTTCGTTCCATCGCAAACGCGAACTTACCCCTTTACATAATTTACGACGGAGTTCGATATTACAAAGTATTTTCACGGTATCACGGCTTTGCATTTACGTGCACGACATTTTCCCTTCTATCGCCTTCGATAGGACGCCGACGAAGAGTCGACGTAGCGGTATTTAAAGTGCAGTAGGTACGTCCGTGCTCCGCTCGGACGAGGCGTTGCTCCACTACCCACAAACTAAAGCTGTTTAAGTAGAGGCGTGACTTTTGGTCAGGCACGATCGAACGATTCCGCTTTCCCCTGTGTCCTTTCGGCTTGTGGGTAGCCTGCCAACATCTCGTCCGTACATAATGCGATACTCGGACGAGACGTAGACCGTCTACTCACAAATTCTAACGCAACAGGGAAAAGGGAATCGTGATTTTTACTTAGGACGGCGTCGACGATTTCCTTTCGCTCTTTTCCTATTTAATTTCTGGTTAATGGGCCAATATTTCATACGTGCATAACGTGACACTTTAACGAGACGTAGATCCACTACTCACGAGTTAAAACGGCAGAGACAAAAGGGAATCGTGTCGAAGAGGACGCCGTCGACGATTTCTTTTCGCTCTTTTCCTCTTTAATTTGTGGTTAATAGATCGATATCTCGTCCGTAATAGTACTCACAAATTGTAACAATACAAAAAATGATTTTCCTCTCCAGCTTTTAATACGCCTGAGAACGTTACATACGATAATCGTATCTCTATCCTTCACATACTCAATTTCTTTCAAAAACAAAGCGAACTTCACGGAACTGACGAAACGAACTGATTTATCAGCTCGTAAGAGCGCGAAAGCTTCCCCCATCGACGCGTTTCTCTCCTCATTTTCCAAACCATTCGTTTTGTACCTTCGATCACCGTTCGAGGACGAAGCGAGGACTCGTACTTTTCTCAAAAAGTATTAGGGATCAGAATCCCAGTAATTCGATCGAGAGATCGACCCTTCTTCGTTCGACCTACGCGGTTGACCGCTTTTCGATCTTGTCGGTCGCGTATACGCCTATCTCTCGCACACATGTACGCACGTTGTCGTACGTGTCGAGACGCGAGACGACATTCAGCATTTAGGAATCTGGCCCGTCCGTTCGATTTCGACGCGCGACCACCGCTTTTTGGCACGCTCCGAGTCGAAACGACTCATTCCGCCATTCGTCATCTTTTGATTATCTAACTCGACAACGTTTTCGAATCGTTACGATCTGGCCGCTCGTACTCGTACGCGCGTCCATCGCATTATCATCCATAAATATCGGCACGTTACGAGGTCGTGGGAGCCTTCGGTGTTCCTCGAGTTCGAGAAGCTCGCCGGTGTTCGTGTGGGCCGCGCAGCTTACGACGGCTCGTGGAAGCGTTGCGTCAATTTTCAAAGATTTACGCGACCAATGGATTTCGCAAAATTGCCGATATAAATCGAAGTTAACGAAACCGAGACGTAAATTACCGGTGAATACGAATCTCCTATGGAAGCGACGATCGACGTCTCGAGCGCGCACATCGAGTAAATCGAGTATAAGCTCGAGTTTGTTTACGGAAGCTTTCAGAAAACGACTTGACCCTCTGTAGGCCGTATTTTTTGCATGGCTATAAAAAGATCCGTGTAACATAAAACCGACGAATGTCGGACTCTAAATATAAAGTGACGGAGATTTTGAAAATTTTCGGTGATTTTATTATTAGGAGAATACGCTCTGTAATTCCGGGGTTACGATGTCGAACGATTTCAGTTCTTCAAAAAAGGGGAAATTCGAAATTGGAAAACAGAAAATTGCGAAGCAACGCGTCATAGTCATGTAAGAGAAAAAAATTGTGTCGCATCGATGAGATCGAATGAAAAGCTCGTCCAACGACGAACAATTTTTGCTTCCATTTAAGCGATGCCACGTAATTATGAAGTTACAATGTCAATGAATTTGAGTGGTTTCCACGGGAATTGCAAAGCGATGCGCGCAAGTCTCGTCACAGTAAATAATTACCGAATCAACGAGATCAAACGAGAAACTCGTCCAACGACGAACGATCTCTGCTTTCGTTTCAGCGCGTACGAAATATTCGTATCGCGCAGAGGAGAGTACGCGTACTCATCGACGATAGATGCGAAAACAAAGCCGCTCTCCCGTGAGAATTTCTTGAAAGGACGTTTTTCCGCGCATGCGTAAAATCTGGAAAAACTTTTGCCTTTGAGCGCGCCTCGTCGACTTCCGAATTTTGACCCTGGTTTATGACGTTGCTTCGTTCATTGCGCTCTGCTAGACGTCGTATCTAGCTTCTTTACGTTGCTCCGTTCGAATCTACTCGAATTAATTTTCAAATAAGGTTCGCGAAAGACACGCGCGTTCCGTTCATTCGAGTACGGACGTAATTATTCGTCGTACGAGGCCCGTCGAGTCGCTCGTGCCTCCAGGAACGGGTCAAGGGTCGAACAATGCTACGTTTATGAAAAGAAGAGTCTCTAGCCTCGGCCTGCCGAGAGATCTTAGTTCCTCGAGCGTGGAAAAGATAGGGATCGGATGGTCGACGCGAGGCAGGGCAAATTTAAATCGATCGACCTAACTTTTCACTTTTCCACGATGAACTAGGCTAGGAAGGTAAAAGGATAGAGCGTTTTAAATAAACGCCTAATAATATAATTTTATCAATAAATAAAGTACCAACGTTATCGGGGATATTTTCTTTGTAGAGACGAATTTATCGCGAACACGATGGCAAACATTTTCGAAAGAGAGCACTCGATCAATCCTTGTCGCTTCGAATGTCTTCTTCCTCGCAATTTCTTAATGTATCTCAAGAAAAAAGGACGTTTTACGAAAGGAGTTAACGTGTTAACATAAATTTACGGGCGATTCGGCAACGCGATAACTATTTACGTTGTCTCACAACACAAAAGGCGTATTTTTCGCGCTCGGCTTTTCGAGTTTGAAATTCGAAGAATCGACATTAAGGCAGCTAAACTGCGCACGGAAAGTCACTCGTATTAGCCGCGTTACCAACGGGAATCGCGCTTACTTGCATTTACCTCGTACCTTCTAATCAGCTTTTACCTGTAATTAAAATCAGCTTGCTTGGATTAACATATGACCGGTACGTTGAACAATCAATTTGCAAAGGGGGTTAAAATTAATGCTATGATTTCATAATTTAGTGGCGTTGGAAAAGCAACGGTGGTAAGTAACAAGCTTCCACGTATCCACGAGTCGTTGCGCCCTACGCGTAGCGGCTAGAAGTTCATTAACGTAAACTAATCGAGCGCTCGATCCGACTTTAATTTCCTTCGCTTTGAAACTAGTCGAGGAGATTACCGCGGTACGTTTTTTACGTTCCGTGGCCATCGGTGAGATCGGTAATCTCACCGGGCGCGTGTACGCGATGGAAACGCGCGCAAGAACACAACGCACTTAAAGCTGCCCACTGTCGACCTTTTGACCGATTTTCATCGAATTCCTCGGACGCTCGTAAAAAGGATACCATCGATTTTCACGATAAGTCTCGGTAAAAAAAAAAAAAATTGAAAATTAAACAAAAATGTACGTCTCTTTTTTTCGTTCCTTCGCTTTTTAGTAGCTTTTTCAGGTCGCTTTTCGACACTTTACGGAAAAGTTGTATCGCTTTAAAACGCGCTCGAATATATTTACGAGTCGTTGTTCGTCGATTTCCATCGGTTGGCTGCTTTTTGCGTACTCACGTTCGTAAGCGTGCTCGTGTTTGTACGATTATGTAACAAATTCGTAACTAGCAAAACTGTAATACAGCGCTTGTATTCTCTTGTTTTTGGGGCGAAGTATCGGCTTTACGATTCCCTTCCTCTTTTCATGTTACGTTTTCACGTCCGTACGTGCGTATTCCTTTTAAATTTAAGATCGTTATTTTTAAAGAACGCGAAATCGTTCCGCCACCTATCGACACGTTTTCGTTCTGGGCTCTTGTGAGTGTCGGGTGTTCCGACGAAAGCAAAATTAGAAAATTTTATATCTTTGTATCGTTATGATAAGTCCCTAATTTTAATCGTAAACTTTGCAAGATATTACTTCTTGGATTTCTTCGAGTAGGCTATCGTCGCCTTTCCGAGTTTTACATTTCTACTTTTCCGTTCGACTGCCGTCTACCTCATTTTCTTTCCTTCCGCTCGGACAAGACAAACTTTATCGGGAAGTTTTCAGCTTTACTCGGATGGGCAAATTGTTTCCCGCTGCCAGCTTGTTATCATTATCATGATTATTATGAACCGACCATTTCGAGTTTTTCATAAACTCGCGAGTCCCGAATTAAATGCGAACAAACGAAGTTTCATTCGCACGGAGAAGAAAATTGAGGAATCGTCTCGTTGTCGGTTAATCCATCGAGCGAAATTTTTTTTTCATATTTCACGAATTGAATTTATCTCGAAAGTTAAATCTTTGCTATGGATTCGGTTCAGTATCGAAAGGTACACAAAAGAGTGAGGAATTTACATCGAAAATATGCGTCGTGAAATTGTGTCGTATCGACAAATTATTGAACGAATAATCGCATCTATTTACTTACCTACGTTTATCGTTAAATAAAAGGTACGCAACTTTCCGCGAGGCAAATAAACGAGGATTATTTATCGGTAAAACGAGGATAAAAGATTCGAGAAACTCATCGCGTTGACCTCGTTCGAAATAAACGATATCGATTCCGTTGCTTTTACTTTTATCCTGATCGAGGAAAATAAAGGAGCGAAGGCGAAAGTAGGCAGTGAAAACGCGCGGATGAATCGAAGTACCAAAGGAGGAAGAAAAAGGTGCTAAACCGTAGAATATCCGCTTCTCGTACAAAATTCTCGTTCTTCGTATCACGAAAATATTATAAGAGCAACGAGAAACGGGATAAGAAGAATAACAAAGGGGGGAAATAAAAGGAAGACGAGCTTAATGCATTTGCACGAAGCTGCCATAAGCGACTCACGTAGCTCTTTATATAAGCCCTAAATTCAGTGTTATCGCCACGAGGAAAAATTTCAAGTACAAGAAAGATGAAACGGAAGGAAGAAACACCGATCTTGGACGAATGTACTCGAACGTGACTTCGGAAAATGAATCTTTTTCGCTATTCGTCACACACGATCTCAATTTCCGATCCGATAAAACATCTTTCAAAATACGTTGAAAAGGCGTCCTTAGTCTTTTTCAAATCATTCAAACGACTGATATTCGTTTGATGTTTAAATCGGACGTGTTTTCTTTTAGATTCGATCTTTCGAGATCTTCTTTTGCGCATTTTGTAACACGTTAACACTGCGTAATTAATCTCTTTCCTTTTAACAGAATGCGAGCTTGATAAGGTTTCGAAAAGAACAAGTTTATTAAAAATGTTTAACCTTTTAACTTTTGGGGGAATAACTTTTAACAAAAAGCCTATTTCGCGTAACGCACGCCCACACACATATTCGCACCCGTACATTCATACGCGCACTGTTAGAAGTAGGAGCATACAAAAGCGCCGTGGTTCAGACAGTTTCGCATGCAGAATGAGCACATTAAAAGTTTTATTATACCAAGTCGTACGGTTATCTCGTGCAGGGCCGCGGCATGGATAACACGAAAGCGTAGCATGGCAAAGGAATTTTTAATTTCTGACAGCGTTCGGATCACGAAGGCAATTTTTTTTCATAACGGAAATCTGTAATAAAAATCGACTGTTCTTAAGAACGAATCGTCGCTATCTGTAGACCGCTCGCGAAATGACTCGTCTTTTAAAGGACAATTATCGTTAATTAATTTTTACTCCGTCTGATTAACGAAATACAGTCGCAATTGGATACACGTGCGTTTATATAATCTACATTTTGTTATGCTGTTATATTATTAATAATTTTAATTTGCATGGTGCATTACGCGATGACGTATTACCATTTATTCGAATTATGTAGAAGTCCTGCGATATTTCAATAAGATGTTCCATCGATTAAGACGTTTACCATGATTTTCATACCATCTATGCATCTATTTTACACTTTTATCCTTCTTAATTTGCCTATCGATTCTTGATCGTTGTAATCGAGGCAATGTCGTGACATTGAATCCTTTAATTAGACCGAGTGACCACGCAAGTCTGGCATCGATGCGTCGAACTCGATGATCTGTCGTTAAGTTAGCATATAGCAGAAGCTTGTCTATAGTATCAAAATAGATATCGAATCACTAAGAAGACTTAACCGGACATATTTATGTCAAACTTTAGTTCAATTTCGTCAATGAGGAAAACGTGGAAAAATATAAATACGATCGATACGCACGTCTTAATTGTTTCGTGTTAATTAATCAGTGTATTTCTACCTAGTCGCGATAATTAGTCCTAAGTAGTCGCGTATCGCTTATAATATTTTTTTATTACTTTACGAGTTATAAGCTACCCTGATAATTATTTTCCATTTTCTTATTTTTTATTTTATCGTGTTTCTTATGTAGAAAACTTAAACGGTCTTTTAATCTTGCAATCTTTCGTTCGGTATAAAAAATTAATCTTATCGTCATTTTTAATACATTTTTCTGAATGAAATTGTCGATAATTATTTTATCAAATCGCGACGTGGAAAGAATATTCGTCGATAAACAAACGCATCGCGTCTTATCACCGACAACAATATCTACAACGATAATCGCGTCAGCGACGTATCGTAATATGTAATTCATTATGCATTTATGAATACGGAAATGCAGTTTGTATTATTCCGTGTCGAATTTCCGTGTTGAAATTTAAATTACTTTTGCGATACTCTTTCGGCGCAGTTTATGGTACGTGATGTATGTATATGACATGAGGATTACTTTACGATACTGTGAGCATGCCAAGGGGCTACAAACTCGTAAATGCACCTCACTAGAAATTAGAACTCGTTACGAAGTCAGTCATTAACGAGAAATATGTAAATATACGTGCTTTTGTTATCGTTACCTACAATTACGAGGCGAAAAAATCGCCTTACGTTCGTGACATCCGCAAGGTATATACGAATTTTCACGGAATTTTTAGGGACGTCTTTCGCGAGACAAAAATTAAAGCAGGATACACATTATACCTGGCACGTTCCAACGTGACAGCAACGAAAACAGTGTCAAAGTTGAAATCAATCTTGATGGAATAATCGTTTTTCTGAAAGTTTAAGAGTTGTAACAGAAATTAATTTGTTTATTTATTTTATTTTTGCGGTTGATTCGAAGAATGCTCCGATAATATGAATTTTGCGAAAAAATTCTAAGCCTTTTCATTTCAGGCCTTTTATAAAGCATTCTAATCGTACAGAAATATCATGTTTTGCGTTTCTACATCGAATGGAAGCTTTTAAGAGTACAAGTAAACAAAAAGCGACTTCCGTCCAATTTCGAAAAGATTCATTAGACATTTTAAATATAATAGAATCGCATACTAGTCGTACCGTCATTCTTCTCGATGTAAATTCGTGACGATCAACGATGTTTGCACTCGCTATTAATTCTTTTCGCTTTTCGTCGTACTCCAACAAAACCATTGGCATATTCTGCGACTGATATAAATGTCATTCGCGCGTCCCTTAGTATCGACTAGGCAGTAGAAACTGAGGAACGGCGATACGAATCCTTAAATTCCCGCTGGAACATCGTACTTCTCTCAACTTCAGAAATTACAGCGATCGTATAGCTCTCGTAGCCCGATAAATGAGATTTTCCGGTATACAGGAGGAGAGTCTCGATACATTTCGATAATAGATGCGCTAAAGGGAAGAAGAAGTACGGCGTGGGAAACGTTTAACCGCGATACGCCTCTGACGAAGAGCGTACGAGAAAGAAAGAACGCTCGAGGAACGTAACGGAAAGTAAGACTCGGTCCAAATTGCACAATCCCTCTATTTTGGTTTTCTTATGGCCTGGACTTGGCTATGTTCCCGAATTGGGAATGTCTTTTAGTCGCGGAACGCGAGGATGAAGCTAGACGGACGCAGGTTTCTTTCGCGTTCCGATTTCTTCGTTCGTTACGCGCTTCTTTCGAATGTCTGTATTTCATTTATCATCTAAAAATTGCCTATGCATATGTTCGAATAGAAATCGATTATTTATTTACGTTTTTATTTAACGAATTTATGACGAATCGTAGGCTTCGTCTATCGACCATATTTCATAATAATAATAATAATAATAACAATTGTCATAATAATTAAATCGATCTTTCTCGACTTTTCCACGTGTTTTTGAACGAATTTGGAGCCTGAAAGGGACGTAACAGAGCCTCGATACGATCAAAGTCGTTCTCTCGAACTTTCATCCGCGTTTCCGCGTTACGGTGGTGAAAAATTGTACGATCGAAGCACGACTTGGACCATCGCGCTCGGTCATTAATTATTGCCACGAAATCAAACAAAGAGCGAGCTGGAGCTTCTTGCTTGAGTTTCTCGCAGATAGCCAGATTTTACAAAGTGGACCTCGCGATTAAATCAGAAACGCCTCCGGATTCGAGACGTTCCTTCGACTTTCAAGTATTCTTCGAGGAGCCGTCATCGATCGAAATCTCACCGTCATTCAAGATCCGTTTAGGAAATACCCTTCGAACTTTGGATTTTTACGGTCGATCGCACGGTCTTACTTCTCGGATTTACTTTTTGAATTTTGTTGGCCGAAGCTTCTTCTAAACGCATTGACGTTAAAAAACGGCTCGATCCAACGTTCCATTCACTGATCGATAAAAAGAGAGCTCGGATAACAAGCAGCAACGTTTTTTAATCGATCTTCGTCGCAAATGAAAAGTTTTTGTTACATCAGTTCGTTCAATTCGTGTTTCCATATTCCGATCTTTGAAAAAAAAAAAACATTAGAATAACAAAAGAACCCGCGGTTTTTGGAACGAGGCTTTCAAAAATGATTACTATCGTCTATTATCGTATAATTTACGTAAGTAACAGCTTGTTTATACGGAGTAACGTATATTTATTTAACACACGCTATTTATTTACATAAGTTATATTTATGTAAGTAACAATGACTGTCGTCGTTATCGTTGAAAGAATCGCTCGATTAATCGCCTTGCCACGTTACTTCGGGAAGAAAATTGCGAAGCGTTAGTTTCATTTCGTAAATATTGAGTCCAACGAAATAATCCACCTTTCCACGAGGGCAAGGTAAACGTCTATGTTTCTTCGGTTTGATTTTCTCCTGCCGATATTAAGTAGCCGCATCTAGGTTGCTTCCGCAATACCTTTGGCCTTTGACCTCCGCTTATTTTAGTCGTAAATTAACCACCCCGAATCTATTATCTTAATGATATTCGAAGAAAGTACGTCGCAAGAACCTTTTTCATTCTATAACGACGAAAATAACGTGCGATCGAAGCATATCCTCGGATAATTCCGTGGATTCCATTTACTTTACTCTCAACGTAAACAACGTTTTTTAAACGCTCGCCTTGGCAGCGCTTTACGCGTCCCACGGAATTATTCTTACCATGTTCATCGAACTCTCGACTATTAGCTCCTCGTATCTTTCTTTTTATATTTCTTCTGGTAAATGGGTCACGATATTTTTCAGGAGTAGTCGCGTTTCTAAAAATACCGGTCTTGTAACGTTGCTTCTAGCAATCCTATGCAAGATCGTACTTCCACGGATGTTCGAAGGAGACGGAAATACGCTAGAATCGAGCTAGCGCGGTAAAACGAAGCACAAGGTAGAATTAATTTTATATTATCGTCTGTTCGGTCATACGGGAGAGAAGCACGGTCCTCCATTATTTTTCAATCTTCCGTGCATCTGAATATAATCCCACGGATTTTAAAAATCTTTCTGAATTTATAATTTTGTCGATCTTTCGATATAAAACGCCGGTCTTTCCGCCACATTGACTCGTTTCAAAGAGGAAAACCTTATATGTACGCGGCTATAAATCATCGTTCGAGCGTGCAACATCCAATGATGCATCCCGGTATAGCACCGTCGTAGATACCCTCCGATCACTGTAACGCCATAAATTTCCGGTCCGAGAGAATTTACAACACCCACGAACATTTTATTGAAGTCGTTCGTTAAGAGTCTCGTTTGTTATCCAGTTTCCTGGATTTTTTCGTTTCTCGATTTCGAGATATCGAGGATAGATCGAGGCGCAAAAAGATCGTGGGTAAAAGGACCAAAACGAAATTTTAATCGAGCGTGTGAGAAACGTGTGAGCCGCGTGTAACGTTCAGCGTCAGATGACGCAACGATCTTTCCGAAGGTATCGTCGATGACGAAACGATCGGCGTCTGACAAAGGCGTTTCGAAGATCGCTTTGTCATCGTTTCCATTAAAAAAAAAAAGAAAATAAAAAAGAAGAAAGAGAAAGAGACAGAGAGAAAATTAAAAGGAACAAGCGCCGAGCCGTGATTGGAAGAAGGTTCGCCCAGCAAGTAAAGTTATCGCGTTTTACGTTCGTTGTCCGTGACGTAGCGCGAGATAAGGTAAACTAAGGTAACGTAACGTAACGTAACGTCCGTAGGTTCGAGTTCGCGGCCAAGCGTAAAAATAGCCGTGCTTTGTCCTCCGTGGCGGCAATGTGCCGCTACGGTAGGAGGAAACGATGCCGGATAAAGTCTTATGCGAACGAAATATTGCTTTTTCAGTCCGCCGACGTTCAAAACAGCGACGCCCACGTCGCGTACGCAACTGAAGCTGCAGCTGATGCGAGAGCAGCTGCAGGAGCAGGAGAGGCGGGAGGCAGAGTTCCGACAGAGCCTGCAACAGCAGAGACCAGCCGCCGCCCATCCCAGGCCCGTGCCTCCTACGCCACTGCCGACCATCGGCGTAGACGTTCCACCTCAAGTCCTGCAAGTATGGCATCCTCCGTTTTTTGGCTCGTCACTTTGCGCGTTCCTTTCGACCTTTGCCGAGATCGAACGTCCTCGAGTTGTCGGTCGGTCGACGAATGAATGACATTTTTTGCTGTTGATTATTATTAACACTTTGATACTCACGTTGGTCACCTATAACCAGCGGATTGTTTTATCGAAATCGAGCAAATATCGTCGGTCAATTAATTCAAAATTAATTTTGAATATCATAGTTTAATTCAGCACGATAAATGCTCCGTGGATAAGCATACGATCTATTTATTATTGTATTATTTTGTTATTGCGCGTTTAAATTTGGCGTGGCGATGAACGTGTTAAAGACGTTTAATTATTCTCCTGAAGAAGTAATCTTTAAATCTGTAGAGTTTTCTCGTAAGGTGATTTTAATTTATTTTAATATGTAATACTTTAATTGTTTGCAAATTTAAGTTTAGTAAAAAAAATTAGATTAAATTCTTGCGTATTTAGACTGCGACAAAACTATATATCGTAAAGTTTCAATTTTTTTACGTATTATTCGCACTAGTATTCGTTACTATCGAACGATTTTAGCGTTCCTGATAGAAGTTAATAATACATATTATCGTGCGTGTATTTATTCTATCATGCGTGAATATTTCGACGGATAATTTATATTATTAGAATTTGATGTCACGCGAATATGAATTAAGTATCTTTGAATATTCTATTAGAACGCAAACGTTTATTGTTGCATTTGGTATGCTCGATAAACGCGAAGGTATTCACGATCGTGAAGCAATAGCATTGCGTGACGTATGAGAAATTCACGAATAAGATTTAATTAGGTGCAAAACTCGAAAGTGCGGCATTCGCGGTGGAAAAAGCCAATTGGAAAGAGCGATGCAAATTCGCAAGATATCCGTACAGACCGGAGCTGCAAGCATTAACTGCAAGATTTGTTAGACGTGTATTTCGATTGGAAACATCGTACGATGCTTGGCCAGTTATAAATACTTATACTACAATATTCAATATATATATATATAATATAATGCTAATATGTTTATCGTTCGCAAGAATGCCGGTGCGTGTGGTATTTAGAATACATTTGCGTATTTAACATGGAAATGTCTTTCTCTTTAATAGGTTCGAAATAAAAGAAATAATTGGAAAATGTCGAGGGCGTGTGCCAAGTGATATATACATTGCCTATGTTTGGCGAATAAATAGCGAATTTAAACGTTGTAGGAATATAATTGAAACGCGCGATTCGATTCCATCTTTTCGACATGATACATTTTTAAATAGAAATACGAAGAGAAGCTGCGGGAAAAAATTAATTTTTCTTCCCCGGATTATCGAAATATTAAAATGAAAAAGAGAGCTCCAATAGTAGCTTCTCAACTAATTATCTCCTGCGTAGCATATACGTATTATTCAATGAAATACAATTGTCCTTGCTATTTTATCATTTAAACGGTCAAACGAGTCACGTTGAGATCCGAGGCGAATTTCCAATTTCGAGGAAAACTGAAACTCTATTCGGTTATACATTTTTTTTTTAGTTTTTCGAACTAGCTACTATCGAACTAGAAGGTCGATTTAGCAATTTTGCTTCTGGAAAACAACGTAGCACGTTACGCGTTTGGCAGTAACGATCTCGAATAACGAGAAAAATATATTTTATTTCATAGTCATGGAGTGACGATATACCATAAAATGGATTTAGATGGTGTCGCTAAGGTTCTTTGGCTCGTCGATCTTTCGTTTAAACGAAAGGAATTATATTTGACGGTGAGGTTGGAATTCGCGTAGGTACGATAAGTAACGCGACATCGTTAATGCGCCAATTAGGACTTATCCCAGTGTGTTTGCCCCCTACTCGCATGCATATACCTGTTTCTATTCCATGGCTCATTTTGTACGTTAGCTTAGTCAAGCATCATATAGCGCTGTAGAGTTGTAATGTTGTACGTGGTACTTAGGACATCGTACGAGACGCGTAACAACCTTACACGCTACTAGCAATAACGATGTTCCATTCTACGTATGTGTGCTTACGAAACGAGCCGAGGAGGAGCATGTTTATAGCTTTATTAAAGTCTAAGTGGATCAACATCTGTTTCGTATTGCCTTGCGTTTCTTTCGAATAGGCCGACGCACGCGTAATTGTTTCAATTGCGCGTCGTTTCGACGTTTGAAAATTGTTACTATTTCGTTTTGAAGTCGCGATTCGCGTTAAGGAACGGAACGTCGGATACTGGGAAATCGAGAAGCGCCCTTCTTGAAATCGCGAGTTACTGAGACGATTTGGTCGGTGTTGGTGGGCTTCGTAGTGCGATCGGAGCGATTTCGTAGTCATCGACGTTCGATAAAGAGGAAAGATGAAAATACGAGTGGCTTCCACTTCACAAAATTCCTGGGGACGATGCAAATCAAAACAACTAGCTGTAAGCGTCGGATGCATTTTTATTTCGTTACATATAACGTTACATCAAGCAGATACGCGCTAATCTTTAATGTTAATCACATACCGCGACGTAATCGTCGAATGGCACGCATTGGACGCGTATCGTTACGAAATTATTATATCACCTGGTAGTTCTGTTAACTCCGCTTTACAGCATTGCGTAATCGAGGCACCGTCGTTATCAGGATGTTTGACATAGATGGCCGGATAATGCACTTCCGACGATGAAGTATTTACAGTGGGCTACGATCGTTCAAACCTCTCTTTGAAATTTCGCTGAAAATAACGAAAATAACGTTTCCTTAATTACGGGTCGATCGATCGAGCTTGAAATAAATATACGTCCATGGGTGCTCTTTCTTTCGTTAGGTAAAAAATTAATTTCACCTACTACCGCAGGACGGAGTTCGAATGAAAACAGTTCATAACTCATTCGCTCCCTTCCACAATTTGGATAGATCTTGCATGAAAATACATCCTTTGGGAGCATTCGCCTTCCACGTTTCGTAGCGAACGATCCTTACCGCGATCTAACTGGATATTTCTCGCGAATCGATTAACTCGTAGGATCTGAAATATCGGGGCAAGCGGTCGATCCTCGACGTTGGAAGTTCTCGGAGAGCGACTGGATAGATTTAAAAGTTTCCTAGTCGAACGGGGACGTTTGGGAACCGCTGACGTGTACGTATACATCGTACCGGTTGCACGACGGAGAGAGCGACTCACCCGTAGCCTTTTTGCATTCCAACGTCAAAGTTTTGGTAACGTGACGTTTTTGGTGGAACGACAAATTGGATTGGTGGACGCGGCTGCTCGTGATCGGAAAACAAATGTGGATAGCGCGGTATTAATATGGGCGCACTATGGAACCCGCCAAACGGCAGGAATTCGAAATTTTTAGAAACACGTTTATTCGGCTACGTTCTCGTACGTTGGCACGCGCCTGCATTCTTCCGCATATCGCGTTGCAAATAGCCATTGCCCTTCTTTTTTTCTCATCCTTTATTTGTTTCCATCCTTCTTTCTGTCTTTCTTTCTTTCTTTCTCGGTTCTCTTGTTCGTTTTGCCCTACCATTCAGAGCGTCGTCCGTACGCTATAAATCCGCCGGCAATTACGAGGGCCATTGTTTGTGTTCGTCGATGTCAGATTTTAGCGTGCGGCGCGCAGTTTGCGACGACGATAGGAATGCGTTATGATCCTTTGTACCTGCACGTCGATGGTACATCGACGAGATGAGCTTTTGTTCCATCGTTCATATCGAAACGAATTGTATCGCGAGGGATGGTCGCGTTAATAATCGTTTCGATATTTCAGCCTGCTCGAATCTCTCGTTTTCTGATTCGAAACGATTACGTTGCCATTGGGTAACGATCGACTCCAGGCACTTCGTATTGACTTCCCGATGCGCGGTAAAAAATCTCGCAGTCGCCTCCTCTCCGAACTTTCGAAGTTCCCGCGTGCCCGTGGGAGTCACCGGGAACCCGTAAAGACTCGCGTTGATATCCATACTTTCCTAACAGTATCGAACTTTTCGAAAGTTGCTTTTCAACTCGCCCCGGATACTCGACATTTGCATGAGTTT
>JAITYT010000090.1:4288745-4313128 GCA_025433975.1 Liostenogaster flavolineata | reverse complement strand
AGAGAGAGAGAGAGAGAGAGAATGAGGGGTAGGAGGTGGGAGAAGAGAATAACGGAAAAAACCGAGAAGAATTCGATCGATCGTCGTCGAGGAAATTTCTTAGACTCTTTCGAACTTTATTTGCGAAAAAAGTGAATGATAGGCCTCTGACCTTGGATCGAGGGAGATACGCGACCAATTCGAGGCGTACGACGGCAACATCGTTCGATTAACGCGTTCGTGACGTTCATGTACCACCGGTGGTACAAACGGATCTGATCGCAACTTATCTTTCGTTAAAAAGATCTGAAAAAAAGAATTCAATCGATAGGATAATCGACACAGTGAGGAACACGTCCGGTTTAGAATTTTCTACGTACAGCGGAAGAACCGTATGACGTAATTACTATTATGGTAAGAATACCCACGCACGATGGAGAGTCGGTACGATTTAGGACTCCGTTGCGAACGTGTTAAATACACTTGGTATACGCTCGGTTGACGCCAGAAGCGAGGTAAAGGACGCGTTGGGTTGCTCGTGGCAATTCGTAATGTTCGACCTTCCGCACTACGTCGAAACGTGTAAGTATAGACACCCAGACACCGATAAAAGATCTAAGCGCGAAGGGGGATTCCCCGATACCTAGAAGAAAAATTGAGAAAGAACGAAGAACGCATCCGGTCGGAAATAATGGTGCGGCGTCGTTCTCGATCGTCGTCGCGTCTTTCTTACGATTTTTTATCCTCTGCTCCTTCCTCTCCCACCGCGGAAAGAGAGGCGACAGAGACGACGTCGACGTCGCCGTAAGACGAAAAAAGAGCGACGGCGAACCGTTGCTCGACGACGGCCTTGTGCTCGAACTCGTGTCGAGAAGGCGGCCACCGATCGATTTCTAATCGCTCTTCGTCGATTTAACCGATCGTCCGTCCTTGCTCCGTCCGAGCGTGGAGGAGAAACTGGGCGCAAAGAGGGTGGACGAGAAGAAGGAGGTGGTGGAACGGATCGACCTGGCGGTGGTCGACTGAAGGAAGAAGACGGAGACGCTGAGAGATCGATATCGCTATCAGAACGACGTCCACGTCGAACTGGTGACGTATTGCCACCGGTAGACCCTCCTTTTCTGTCTCTTTCCGTCTGCTTATCGTTCTTTCCTTCTTCGTTCGCTCCGTCCAACCGGATCGAGCAGAGCCATTCGATTCGTTTTTGTTATCTAATTGTTGCTGGTGATTAGGTAACGAGTCGCGCGCGTCTCGACATGGAAGAGTTTAACGCTCGAAGGTTGTACCGCTCTCCTGGCTGGTTGGCTGATTAACTGACTGACTGACTGACTGACTGACCGACCGACCGACCGACCGACCGACCGACCGACCGACCGACTGACTGTCTGACTGACTGACTGACTGACTGACTGACTGGTTGGTTGGTTGGTTGGTAGGTTGGTTGGCTGGCTGGCCGTGCGATCGCTCACGGCAGTCTTTCCTCCGTCGAGCGTTGCGTCGCGTCAAATTTAACAGCGTCGCGACGTCAAGCCGCGCGAAACACTGCCAAACTATCGCCATGACCCACTTGGACTTCCTTGAACTCTCTTGGACTCTCTTGGTCTCCCTTGGATTCCTTTGAACTCTTCCTTTTGTGATCCACGCGGTGTAACAGCGAGTTTGTGATTTCACGAAATGGTTTAAATAATAGCTGGGAGAACGAGCAAACTTCTCGCGCCTGATAGACCGTGGTCAATTCCTCGGTGCATCGAAAATCGACGACACGCTGTCCAAGAGTATCATTACGCTTGCCACGCGGAAGTTCCTTCGTTTAAATGGGAGCAACGACGGATCCAAGAGTCGTGATATTTTGTGAAATTCTCTAATGTATAGGAGGACCAGACGAATTCTCCCACGTCTGTTAACGAGAGTACAATTCCTGGAATCATCATAAATCTTTGGTACACTCAGCGAGATCCAGCACGGGAAATATCACCTAAAATCGCCTACAAAACCTACAAGAGGAGCGAACGAATTTTTCCACGTCTATTAACGAGAGTACAATTCCTGGAATCATTAAAAATCGTCGGTACACCCAGCGAGATCCAACAACGGCGTTATCTTCCAAAATCGTCTAAAAATCCACGAGTTAACCAGCCAGAGTCCAATTCTTGGAATCGCCAAAAGTCGTCTAAAAATCCTCAAGAGACCCGAACGAATCCTATCAAGCAGAACCCAACTCCTGGAATCACCAGAACTCGTCAGTACGCTCAACGAGGTCCAACAACGACGATATCTCTCAAAATCGTCTAAAAATCCACAAGAGAAAGCGGTAAATCGTACCAGTCAGAATCGAATTCCTGAAATCGCCAAAAATCATCGATACACTCAAACAGACCTAAGAGCGGCGCCACGCATGGCGACGTCCGGCGCCGTGCGCTGGACGTGCTGGACTCGATACGAAGCGAGCGATTCGCGCCGAAAATCGAACGGCGCGGCACGCGCGCTCTCACGAACGCGATAACGACGATCTCGGAACGAGCGCCTCGCCGACGAGCTGCCGCCACTGTCGTCGTCGTCGTCGTCGTCGTCGTCGTCGTCGTCGTCGTCGTTCTCGAGCAATCGATCGACACGCTCGCGAGTCGCTACGATGACGAGCGACGTCTCGTTGCAAGTTAGAATACAGCCGAAATTCGAGTGGTGTTCGTGAAGACAACGACGATGACGGCGACGACGACAACGACGAAGACGCGGTGACATAGACAAAGACAACGACATCGGCAACAGCACCGGCAGCAGCAGCAGCAGCAGCAGCGACGCGTCGTAACAGCGCTGGAAGGAGGTCGACTGGAAGCGATAACTCCCCGCGAGCACGTGTCAGTTACCGCCGGTTGCCGTCGCACGATGCCAGTGTTTAACATTATAGCGCGTAGATGCAAGGTGAGTACGATCGAGAGATTTACTCGTCGTCGCCTTTGATCGTTTTCGGAACCATCGATGCATCGCGCGCGTCTTCGCGGCCAGAACGACGCTCCTCCAAGCGCCAAGCGTCCCCTCGCGCTTCTTTTTCGCTTATTTCCAAGCTTTTCTCTTTTTTCCTTTTTTCTTAGAAATTTTTGAAAATTCGATAGTGAGAGTGAAAGTCGTTGTTCTCATCGTCGTCGTGGTCGTGGTCGTCGCCGACGAAGAAGGAGGCTCGAAGTGACTCGTGATCTTTCGAAGGTGATGAAAGTCGAATCGTGAAGTTTCGATCGTTTTTCATCGACGTAGGACGACGATTCATCGTCGTCGTCATTGTCATCGTCATTATTTCAATTATTTTCTTTAATCGGTTTGAGTCGCTCGATCGATTCGCAGCCGACTCCACTTTTCTTTCGCTTCTTTATTTTATTTCGTTCTTTTTTCAATCGTTGAACTCGTTACGCGTACGTTCGTTGGAACTTTATCGGTGTTCGTAACGCGGCAATTGACTGTCGCTGCATTTACGAGGGCAAATGGACCGACATAATCACCGACGAACGAAATTACGAGAACGTAATTATTGGACTGAGCGACTGACTGGCTAACAGACTACCGGTTCTACTAACAGTTCGTTCTCTCGCCAACGAATAAAGATGGTCGCATTCGTCGGTTCTTCTTCCTCTGCTCTTCCGTCTCCGCGTCTTTTCAATCGCGATCTTTCGCGCTCGAACGGCGAATTTTCAGTTTTACAACGTCCGACGTATTTTTAGCGGACGCGCACGCACGTGTTTCCAATGACGTAGACGCAGTGTAAAACGTGCGAATTAAAGAGGAACGTTTAATGACTGGACGCGTAGGACGCTGCTAGCCGACTGCGTTCGGCTCGAGTTACTCGAGCCAGCGACGCCTTCTTCTTCGACAAAACGACGCCTTTTCCGAGCGACTTATCGTCTAAATACACTCGGAAGCGGTTTACGAAATCGCCGATAATTCCGTGCGCGCAACGGCGAAAGAACTCCAATACTTTCACGCGTCGAAACGCCATTAACGACGCGATAAGCGATGAAAAAACTCTTTTTGATCTTGACGGTGAGCCATCGAGCCTCGAACCGTTCGTTCTCGAGCCGTTGCTCGAGAAAGTCGAGCACGTCGCCTCTTTGGTTCCATCGAAATTCGTTCGCGCACTCCATTCGAACGGGGGCCTCGATTTCGAGCCGCGACATCCAGCGATCGCTGCTAAGGATCGAAGAACGCGTCGATCTGGATCGTAAGCTTCGATCGCTCGAGGAGGTTCGAAGTGAAAGCGGGCTTCTCTCTTCGTGCGTTTCCTCACGGCCGAACGTGATTCGCGAACGTGTGCGAAATTTCGCGGAAGAATTTTTTTCTTCGCGGTACCACGTCGGGTAAGAAAGAAACAAAAAAATAAGAAAAAATTAATAAACTCGATCGACGATTCGTACGCGTTTCTACGACGATTTTCCCTTTCTTAAAACGTCTCTCGTCGCGATTAGGAACGAGTGCGTCGTGCGCGTCGCAAAATCTGGCCTACATAAAACGATCCAACTCGAATCGCGCATAAAGGCATTGTGAAAGTATCTCGAACGACGACGACGACGACTTTTCGACGACGTTTCGACGACTCGCCTTGATATTACGCACGTCGGTGAGCATCGGAGCGCGAAATACGCGTGCAACGTGATTTCTCGACACGACGAGGACATCGTTGGAAGCCATAGACTTCTCGTTTCCTCCTCTTCCATTCGCTCCTTTTCAGCCTGCTTTCTTTTTCTGCCTCTTGCATCCCTCCGCCCTCTCCCTCCCCTCTCCAATTGGCTTTGTTGTCTCGCGCGTTCCTTCACCGATAAGATACGATAATAACGTCGACGATAAAAAACGTTATCTAGATTCTGGAAGCCGCTAGTCGCGCAATCGATAATGGCAGCCTTCGTGCCGTCATACTCGTTCTATGGAACTTTACCGTTTCTTCCACGTTTTATAACGCGCGTGTGCTCCATTTCGAGCCTGGAGCTTCGAATTTGGCGCCGCGATCGCGCGAGGCGACAGCGCGCTCCACGCGCTACTGGAGGTCTTCTCCAATTCCAAGTGTCATCGAGTAACGGCTCGATGGTAGAACTTGCGACTACGAAATTCCAACGTCGCTCGAACAGCGGGGAACAACAGGGAAGGATGTTGGAATCGAGCGACTTTCGATATCGAAGGATTCGCCACCGACACGAGATTTTTCTTTTAACGTCGAAAGGAGCGTCGTTATCGCATCGATATCGAAGCAGCACGATTTTTCACGTTTTTACGTTGGGATTTAAATTGAAGTCTGATTTTAGTTCTTTTCCCCGATTACGCGGAACGAATTGATTCGTTGAGTTGATTTCTTTCGGTGTTTCGTGCGTCGTTAACGAATAATTTTAATTATAGCGAATTACGCGTGTCTTTAAGCTTATTGGCACGCCTTTCAAAGGGGATTACATTTTAAGCGAGTTTAAGCGACGTATTTCGAATAGTTTTAGTTTTCTTGATTACTCGATCGCGCAGCTGCTCTGCTTGGTATTAAATCCGCAAGGACGTAATATTTTTTCAATATTCGAACCTAGTCGCTGTAACATACTTCTATCAAGCTTTTAATATTTCATTGGAGTTGGAACTAGACCCGAAACCGATGATTGACGACCTTTGTATTTCGATAAAAATCGTGGACTGTAAAAACGATCTTTCACCTTAAACACGTTCCATTTTTATAGCGGATACTTGTTCATCCAAGGAGAAATTTTCCGAGTAAAAATCGAAGTTAATACGCTTCGCTGTTATCTCTGGATTAAATTTTAATTCGTAAAGCTCGTATCGGATTCCTCGCTTTTTAACAAGAAAAATCGCGCATTATCGATGAAACGCTGGAAGAAACACGTTCGTACCCCCGTCCGAATAAATATATAACGAGAAAACGTCTGTCTGCTCGGGCAGATCATTGTTTATTAACGGATTATGTATTTTTGGAACGAGTATAGGCGTCGTGGCTCCATTTACGACGAAAGTCGCTCGCCGGGACGTCGATACGTATCGTGACGCGCGTTCGAACGTCCAACGAATGTCTCGACGATGAAAGTTAACGCGCTGGAAAATCAACTTTACGAAAGTAAAAGGAGGATCTTTCGAGTCGACGCGATCGTACGGGTTTTGGTGTCTTATGTAAATTACGACACGCCTCGGAATTAGGACGTGTCTACATCCGTCGTTTGCAAAGAGACGGACTAACCGTACAAATTATCGCCGCTAATCGATAGATTAATTACTTTATTAATGGAATGTGGCGTAACTCAGCGTGCCATTCGCCGTATCTAATTGTCCACTATGCACGCGCGAAGATACGATTTTTATTTACTTTACGGATCGTTAAGGGTTATCTGACTTCTTCGAAATTCTCCACGGTGTCGCGATCGAAATATTTTCAAAGAAGAACGCGCATTCGATCCTATCAATTTGTCGGCTGTTTTGCGACTCGATAAAATCGCCAAGATGTAAAGCAAATCGACGTAGATGTCAGGTATATAGTGCTTTTTTTTTTAATGACAGATGACGCGACGGATCCTCTGGACCATCGTTTTTAACGAATATAGAATTCACTTACTAATCGACCTTCTACTTACACGTATCTCAGATTAAGCCTGAATCGATACATTTTCGTAACATTTCAATTACAGTCTGATAGTCACGCGAACGTCAATTTAGTAATTAGCACCGACAATAATTAAAATACTATCGTTAGACGTGGCGTATCACGAACGTATTAATGATAATAATTGCAACGAGAGACTTCCAATCGCGACTATCGTACGTGAGAAATCGCGAAGACAAACGGAAGCCTCCGTTCGCGCAATTTGTCCCCTTCGTTTGCAATAAAAATCGATGATTTCGTGGTTTATCGTGCGGTCGTTTGCGTTCTCGCACGCAGCGTCTTTCTTCCTTTGAATTTCGGACCTTGGGTTGCCACTTTGCCGAGCACGAAGGGCTTTTCGGGAGGGACAACCTTTGCTCGTCGTTTCTGCAACGTCCGCGGAACGATATCGGTTCGCAATTACCGCCTAACGATAAAAAGGCATTCGCGTAGGATCGTGCTCGTACCGGATGCAGGCTAAGCCAACCAAGCGATTCGTTCACGTAATGGTATCCGACGAAACATCGCGCGCTACGATATCCTAGTCGATGGATAGATTTGGACGTACGGCAATTATCCCATGTCGAACTCATGCGTTATATCAATTCGTGCTTCTAGAAATAATTCGCACCATTTTCAGGATCGATTTGTTTCGCAACGCTACTATTGGTCGTGCTTCTTCGTGCTTTGTTATTCTTCGTTCATCGAAATACTTCGATTTTGGCCTCGACACGATCAGAGAGAAATTTTTGTAGCATCGTTTTAAACTTTCCTCGAAGTAGAAATTTTGTACTTAGAAATTGTCGTCTCGAGGTACACTGGAGTTCCAAAAATGGCCGTGATTTATGGGTTTACGGATGTTCGGAAAGTCTAATAAAACTCGAGTCTTTCCAGACGCTTAACCGACATGGAGTTTCGGAAATTCTCAAGGACGATCTCATCCGCGACGAATAAATTAATTAGCCCGTACAAAGACGTTTTGTAACAGCAAGGTCGCGCGGAGTGGAGCGCTAATGGGTGTTTTCCACGCCGTGCAAGTGCGAAAATTCTTTTAATGGCCTAACGGTTGGGTGCCATTGTCGACGCGCGCGAGCCGTGCTTCGATTCCGTAAGAGTCTCCAGGCGTTGGGTCGATTAAAAGATTAACAGCGAGTCGAGCGCTCGCCGCTTATCGATAATCGAGACGAAGAGCGGGAAGGAAGTCGCTCGTCACAACGAAAACGCGTGAAATAATCCGTCCAACTGATTTCGTCGTACGGACCAATTTCTAAGAATTTAAATCCAATTCTAAAATTCATCCACGGATAGGCGAAGATCTGTAAGAAGCGGTTGCCGCAAAGTTGCCTTGATCTCGAATTCGAAGGTACAATTTTTCTTCGTCGCATTGAATTCCGCTCGTCATGGGAGTAAAATTGTCAAAGGAACCACCATTGATCGTAACTTCGCCGTTCAGAGTTTTGATCCATGCTTCCTTTAACACTTTCCGTTCCCACGATGCGTAGAATACAATGCTATAAAAAAGAATGTTACCTCGAATTTCAAGGTCAGACGTAATAGACGTAACAACATAGAACTTGGTACCTCACCTGAATAACGTCGAAGCGACGAAAGCTAGTGTCGTCGTATTAACGTAAAATATTACGTTTACTCCGACGAACGATTCATAAAAAATCGAATTGAGATTGTACAATTTTTTTCTGCGATAACGAAAATTACACGGATAGAATGGACGCAGTCGACGACGAGCCGATAGTCCATTAAAATCCTTCATTCTCAGGCGTTAGTTCGCGAAGAAAAATCGCTTTGTCGCTTCGCGAACATCGATATCGAAAAGTAGCTCGTTCCGTTTTGACGACACGAGCGACTGGGTATCGATTAGAATTTATTCGAAATTACGAAGCGATAGAACGATACGCAAAGCGCAATTGGATGGGACACGCGAACGCGTCGAATCTAATTCGATTCTCTGCGAAAAGAAATGTAGGAGCTTGGCTACGGGAAAACAAGACTGGCCTTGAAACATTAGCGGCGCGAGCGGACATATAGGTGCATGCATGCGCGCACGCGTACTCCTAGGTACTCCTATACCTAGAAATTCGTACATTCAGGCACTCGCACACGTGGACGGTCGTAAATGTAGACGTTTTTACACCTAGTAGACACTCGTAGACGTAGACACTCGCACACCTAGAAATTCTCACAGCTAGACACGTATGTGTACGCACATTGCGTCCTCTCTGGTGTTAACCATTAGACGCAATAGAGCGCGATGGAGAGTAGGGGAACGCATCCCGGAAAGAAAAGACACCGACAAATAGGTAGGTACTTTGCAAATTACGTAGACAGGCTGTGCCAAGGGAATTACGCGAATGCACATTGCTATTAGATAAATGCAAACTCACGCGATATTCGGTGTAATGTGCCGCGGAGCAATTTACAAGCGATATTTAACCTCGCGAAACTTCTGAGTGGATTAAATTTTTCCGATGGGATACGCTACCGTAACGAACTGAAAAATATCCCTACGTAATTACCAGGCTAACTTCGACGGTGTCGAGCCGACGTGAGTCGGGTGTCGTACTATCGTTGTCAAAAGTCGTCAAGATAAAACGACCTTACGGATGGCGGATTTTAAAGGAATATTTTTATCGGGTTACTCATTATCGACGACGCTTTGTAGAGTTTCAGTTTTATCGATATTCGTTAGGCGACTTTCGCTGGAAAAATTCGATCGATTGAATTTGTTCTTCGAAGATGTTGCTTCGAGAATCGGTATGCGTTAAAAATTAGGGAACGATCGAATGCATTCCTTGTACGTAAAAGTGGTAATAAACGAGATGTCTCGACCAAGTTAAAGATACAAATCATCGATTAATAATTATACGACGCTCGTTCTATGCCGTAATATTATTATATTCGATTGATTACAATCGATATCGAGCCGTCGTTCCGACTATGACGAATTTAATGATTTTATCATTATCGCGCGTACATTGGATTTATTAGCCGTCGTACAATGGTACTTCGTAGCTTCAAACAAATCGTTAAAAATATTACTCCCAAAAGTTGTAATTTCCACGCGTATTCTTTCGTATTCCTACGTAACACTCGACGAGTCCTACACTTTTAAAAACTGTAAATCTTGAGCTCGGTGGTTCGATAATCTTAAATTGTTTGGACTCGTTGGACTCACGAGAACACAATTTATTTTACGTCCAATTTTACGTCGAACGAACGATGATTGGGAAGAGTACAGGAAATAAATCAAAGACTTCCGGAACAAAGCGTTATGTCATAGCTACGGATAAACGTAAATAACAACGCTGTGTCCATCACAAACGCAACGTTATTGGCAACCTCGGCCGGTCGACGATTCTTTTAACCCGATTTCCTAATACTTTCCATTGTCAGTTTTCAAAGTTCCGACAAGATATATGAATATCCTCGTTTGCCAACAAAGCTGCGAATAACGTCACGTTTGGCGTGCGCGACGATATTCAACATTCTCTACTCAAAAACGTCGCGGAAGAGTTTTTAGGATATCGTGGCTCGCGAATTTAGGACAATCGGACGTAAATTGGTATAATCGTGATGAATTCAACGCGTTCGTTCGCGTCAATAATTATCGATAGCGTTAATTCGATGACGAATCGACACTCGTATCGTTTACGCGGTTTCGAACATTCAAAATATTAATAATTTGGCTAGAGATGTGCATTCTTTGGCAAGAATGTCGACTGTGAAATACGCGTCGACAATGGGAATTTTCGTCGCGTCAAATTTTGTCGTTAAGTACGAAGATAAAAAGATATTAAACAAGTGGATTAAGAGAAACGAAATGAAAAGATAGCGAGATGAGCAAGAAGATATCCGATGGGTATCTCCTCGTTATTTTACACATTAGTTCGACGATACCGTCGAATCGAAGCGACGTATACGCGCGTGATAACAGAAAGATTTACTTTATCACTTTTCTTCCGGTATACACGCGCGAGTTTGGTACTTACGCGTGGATATTATATCTTTGTATTTCTAAGTTATCCTGATCGAGCTCGAAGACGATCGAACCTTTCCATGAAACGTCAAAATAACGTTCGTAAGGAAAGTACGAATTATATTTTGTGCGATCTATTTGCGCGAGTTAACTCTTTAAAACGATCGTTAAACTCTTTAAAATCTTTTACTTGGAGAATTGTTCGCAGTGTGAGAAACCCAAGACTATCTGGGATTCGGCAATCGTTAAATTCCTGGAAAGAGAAAAGCTTCTGCCAAAGATTTTGTAGAAGACGAAATCAATTTCTATACTTTTCTTCCAGCTTTTATTTATCCAAGAAAGACGAAAAGTCTTAAGAAAGACGCCCATCGACACGCTTTCACGGCTAGTGCCGAGTTTGACCCGTTAAAACCTATCGTCTCTTCTTCTGGCACCTGTCGATACCCCCAAGGAATGCGCGTTTCGACATTGTTCAATGGGGACTGACTGCCAAGTCAATCCACTCGAGGAGTTGAGTGTCGAATCCCAATCAAGAACAGGAGACTCCTGAGACTCCGTCACGATCTTGACGACTCGATAGACCTCGTGGGTCCGTTGCTTCTGGTCAGGGAGGTTCACAGGCATGAATCGTCGTCTTTTTCCAACTCCAGCCTGTTCCTGAAGAAACCAGTTCTTAAAAATCTTCTAGCTTGGTCCAAAGGGAGACCGAAGAGTCCAAGGGCTACGTATTACTTTAATGAGTTTTCAACCCGAATATTCTGACACTCGATTGCCTGACAAATATGACAACGTAACCGTCCAAGTATTAAATCCTCGTGTATCCGACAAATTTGTCAGTAAATATAGAAATTGGCGCGTGTAAAAAATTGAAAGCGGAAGATAAATGTTGACTGCCAACATTTCTAATTTTTCATTCGAGAAACGCGAAGAGTAGATCCACCTTTTTCCAAGCTACTCTTTCCTAATGGCAGTGGGACCGTACCACGATGGTCCAAAAGGCCCACAAAAGGCCTTGTTCCACGCGGCTTCAGCAGTCAAATCCAATCGCGGATTCTTTTCTCCGTCTAGAATCGACTCGAATGTCGGTTACTCGAGCGGCGGCATAGTCGAATGCCATTGCCGGCGATCATTCAAACGGTCAAGGCAGCCGTTTATTTCCGTTCTCGAGGCATCGTCGTATCCTTGAGACGATCGCGTTAACGCAAGATCGCGGAATGAAATATGCACGACGTAAGATGAATCAAACTCCGGCTCTCGAGTGGAGCCGCGGTTACGTTCGCGTCGCGATAAATCGTACGGTTGTTAATTCACGTGCGCGTACGGCGTTCACCAGACATCCAGAGATATCCGCGATGGGCGGACGATATCGTTCTCTTATCTTTACGGTCGAAGGTACGCGTACAAGCGTCGAGTCCGAGTCGCCTCGTAATTTCCTTCCTTCGTCCGACCTCGTCTCCAGTTTTTTTCTCGTTCGTGCGTTCGATCTCAACGTCGACGCGGACGAACGAATGGGTGTCCATCGAAATGAAATTTCTCCTTCCTTTTTTAAATATGAATCGAGTCCAGGTGCGGAAAAATTAACTAAATGTACGCGGTTTTGCTTCACAGTTTCCTCGCGTTGTCCGCTTGAACTCATTTTTAAGGAAATATTTAGAACGAATGTTCGCGAGTAAACGATATTGTCTGCAAAATGAATCGTTTAATTTTGTTGCGGATGGCGAGGTTAACGCCGCGTTGAATCGTTCATGTTTTCTGGAAACGGAAGGGAAGAATCGTACGCGCTAATCGAATTTGCCAGTTCGCAAGTGCGCGATGTCGTCGTAATAATTTTCCCAGTAGTCGTTGACACCGTAGAAACAAGGGTCTGACATGTCATTGCGATGGTATGCATCGCATACGTCGCATTCACGTCGTGTCCGTGTCCTCTTTACAAAATGGAAACGATGCGTGATAGGTGTTACGTTCGTTAAACGTAAAGACAATGAAACTAAAAGGATAACGAAAAGGAAGGAGTTTCACGAGCCTCGCGCACGAGCTACGGGTTAACGCGTTCACGACGTGACGTACCACCGGCGGTACATACTCGATTGTCCCACCAGGCGAGATGTGCCACTGATGGTACAAGTGGATCTAATCACAGCTTCTTTTCCGTTGATAAAATAATTAATCGGACGATTAAAATCGAGCGATTTTGAACTCTCGTTTAAAATTGTCTACATACGGAAGAACTCGACGACGTTATTTCTCTCGTCAGAATCGTTCGTTGTACGCGAGGTTGCTAAATATCGAGTCGTGCTGGGAGAAGAATTTGTAAAGGAGAAGTTACGACGTGGACGATAGGGAAGAGGAGTAGACGACGGAAGAGAGGATGAGAAAGGAACAACGTCGGTAGACAGACAACGTATTCCGTGTTTGAGGTCGCGCTCCTAGCTCGTATAACGTTCCTAATTTGCAGCGGTAACCTTGCTGATACCGAACATCCTCAGTGGCAGGCTGCTACGTAACACACCAGCGTACGTTCCTTACTCGACTAGTCTCGTTTCGTTATGTAAAATTATGCCGAGATAATGCTGCCCGATTGACGTTCCTACGATGCGTGTTTACGCGTTCGAGGTACAGTATATGGTCAAGGTGTTGGCCGAGTACCAACCAGCTGAAGCGACACGAGGGAAGCAAGAAAATCGATCTGATTCGGGTTCCGTTTGAAGCATGATTTTTTACTCGCGGTCAGACAAGAAATGCCAGGGTATTTTTTTCAGTTTGTGGATAGTCGGCCAACATCTCATTGGTACACGATACGGTATTCGTCGTGATGGTCGATTGCGCTCGAGTGGAAGGAACTTAGAAAAAAAAGGGAATCGATGCAATAAGGACTGTGTTCGAGTAAAGTCATAATTTCTACTGGCGATCAAACGGGAAATTCAAATGGGCGTTTCCTTTGGCCTGAGTTCTTTCAGCTTGTCAGTAGTCGGTTGACATCTTATCCGTACACAATACTGTACTCAAACGAAGTGTTGGCCACGACTACCCAGAAGCTGAAAGAATAGAATAGAAAGGGGAATACACGTGTTCGCACGCACATTGTCGAGTGGCGTTCTTGAGAATCATTCCGTAAACGAGCGTGAAACTTCGAGTTATTCCGAAACGCCCAGCTTGGAAGCGTAATTCGAAATAAGTAAGTACGATCGGCGATAATTGTTGGCTTTGTAAACAAGTCGGAATAAATTATATTCTTCGGTCGAGTCTTCGAAGATATTTTTAGCTTACCGCGATAAACGGCTTTTAAAACGCTATACTTTCGTATGATTAACCTCGGTGCAAATATCGTAGCTTGGTAAAAACGGTCCACGTGCGAGGCAATTTTATCTTCAACGCGAGATTGCTTCCAGCGTAAACTACCAAATTAACCTTGCTAACGTAACGAAAAGAAAAAAAAAACGCAATATCGATCGTATTTGTTTTTGTCTAAACTTGAATCTAAACTTGGAACGACACTAAGAATCTCTAGCAAATCCGAAGCATCAGCGATTACCCAACGAGCAACGATTAGCAATCTTTAAGGTTAACGAATTTATTCCGCCCGATGAACTTCTTCGGCTCGATGGACTTTTCGATCAGCAGCTAGCAACGGCGCAACGAATTCGATGCACTAAAGTCGCACGATTCCTCAAAGCGACTTTCTCCGCTTCTCACATCGAACGAAGTCTGTCAGCTCCGATCCACCGGCAATCCAATAGAGCAGCCAGTCGCGCTCGAACGAAAGAATCGCAACGAAGAGGGATACGATCGGCCGGAGAATGCGTGGATGGCGGTTCGTCCTTATCCGAAGCGCACTTTCTGGATAAAACTCCACTTTCCGGATATTCGATCTCGGCACGGGAGACTCCAATCGCATTAATCGAGCCATCGACGATCACCGTCCATTTACGTTCCACCGCGGCAGACGTCAACACGAGAACACACTTTCAAGATAATGACGTGCCGTCGCGCTGATGGCGTTCAACGCGCTCGCGAGTGGATTATTATATCGAGACCTGCCAACCGTTCTACGTGTTAGGACGTATTCGAGGCAACGTTGATGCGAGAAGTCGTGGCACGGAACCGCTCTGGAGATGAACACGAGGAGATGGAGGAGAGACGAGGAGGAGCAAAGGAGCTTGATACGAGTGGGTACGTCGTACCTCGTTCGTCGCGTTGACCGTGCCGTTGGTAGCACTGCTGGCGCTCTGATGTCGCCTGAAATCCCTCGTTAGTCGAATCGCCAGCCTTCCAAGAGGATACGCACAAAAAGCGTTTCCTTCTTGCATTTCCAATATCCAATCTTTTCAATTCGTTCCTAAAATTCGTTTTACCAGAATCTCTTCTTTCATTGGGTTCTCGAGGGCGGATAGCTCGTCTAGGTTAACGATCTGTTTAAATCGTGAATGGTTACGAGTTTCGCGTAATCAGGGATATTGCTTTAGGTCGTAGTCAGGAGACAAAATGACGATCGGTAAGATTCGAAGGGCCATCTTGGTTCTAGACTCGGAAAACGTATCTTCGGAAGTGGGATTAATTGGAGAGTTCTGCCATTATCCTCGAATCGCTTATGGCGATTAGTCGCGTGCGATTGTAACGATCATTGCGTCGTTGCGTAATGATAGATGCAATCGTTTTCTGTCGCTATTGTCGCTTCGCGATGGACAATGGCTGATAGGCAATTGTAAGTTTCGGAGGCGCGTTGTTTGCGACGTAGGAAAAGAGGGACGCACTGCGACTGCTAATCAGCGGAGTTCGTTTACTTGCGTGCATCGACTGATTTGGTTTGCCAACGCTCTCGCTAGGCGGGATTTATCAAAGTACGATAATCGTGTCCACGATGACGTATAGAAGATTGCTTGGACAGTTGGTTCTATAAAATTTCGTTCGTTTATCTCTTGACGCTTCGAAGTTACTCGAATATATTTCTATCGTTTCTCCGGCTACGGAAATTTTATCGTCGATTTTTCAACGTCCTATTATGACTCTAGTCCTGACGCGAATATCTTTCTTTTAAATTATATACTTCTACGGAGCGATGACAGGAATAATTTTCTTTGCACGTTCAATTATCTTCGCTATATTACGAACACGAAACAGATTAGATCTCGAAACGATCTTGAATAGTAAGTCTTTACATCGTTTCTTTTTTTCCATCTATAATAGATGCATCATTGAAATTGTTATTTTTCCTGATTAATTTGATTCTTTTGTAATTCATTGATTACATCGTAATTTCAGTATCGTGCTTCGAATATCAACGACATCGCGACGTACTATCGCTTCTAGAAATTTTTCTCGAATTCGTCGCGACTTGCAATACTTTTCAAATTATTCCGAATCGAATCGTGACGTTGAAATTGCATGCTTCTACATCGATTCGGCAAACATCGATACAATAAGTTTCGTCTATTTCGAGGGGCCACCTGCTTAAGGTCTCCACCTCATCTTTATTCCATAACGCTGCTACTATGTCGTTTCTACGACCCGCGATAGACGATATATTTTTCAACGTTTCCATTGAAGGGAAACAGGCGTCGCGCTCGAAAGGAGACATGTGTTTCGTACGTTTCTATTGTTATAACGAAATCAAACATGTGGGTGGCCGACACTCGTCAGCGTGTCTTGCACCAGGGAACGAAAGAATGGTAAGGGAGAAGGTCGATCTACTTAAAATTCGATCGACTCGATCGTCGCTCCGAGGCGTCGACGCAACGTTAATCGACCGTATCTCGCGAGTATTAAAACGATACCGAGTAAAACGTTCTAAAACGAATCTAGATGAATCCATTATTTCAGAAAATTCGATATCACCGGCAGGAATATCTCAATATCGATGCGCGAAAGTACCCAAAAAAGAAAAACAAGGCAAACTCATTTTTTGTACACTTCCACGCTTCGCGAGAAAAAGAATTCTTCTCGTGCTAACTCGAAATCAGCTGAATAAATAGCGGGAAAGCTGCAAAAGTCGAAGCCACATTCGTGAAAATGGATTTTTCTCATTCTCTAACTTTCAATTCACCGCCCAGGAGGTCAATTCATCCCATAATATATGATATATATATATATTACATACTAGTCGTACATATAATACCGTAAGTATCCACTTTCCTCTTGCTCGTCCGTCGAAATATTTTCAAAGGTGTCGCTCTTGCAAATTTCAGGGTCAAAAAAACGCGGTATCGCGTCCTCTACGTCACAACGACGTCGTTGCCTTTCTCGTTTAGCGACGACGTCCTTCGGTAAGACGCGGTCGAGCCGTCGTTGGAAGGAGACTCTCCAGGCGGAAGAGTAGGAAGGAAAAGGTTCCGCCGACTCGGCGCTGGACTGGCTCCTTTATTACCGACTGCCATCGACAGAGCAGACATCTATTTTAGATCGATCTCGGAATGGGCGCGGATTGCGGACAGTGCATTCGATCTATTAACGACGAAAGTCACTGTCTCCTTTACCACCGTCTCGCGCCGATGTCGGTGGATATTGGCCTCGCGCCAATTTCACGTGCCTTTCCAATTAGAGCCAACCTTCCAAGATTCCGGAGAAATATTATTTTCCCGTGCGTATCAAGGAAGTATCGTCGCGCTACCGCCTTCGATTCTTTCGCAAAGTTCGACGACGTTCGACGCATCGTGATCGAATTTAGGTTCGTTCGAACGTTCTTCTCCCTTCTTTCGATGTCCGTAAATAATAACGGTGATCGGAAGAGTACTGTGGGAACTTTAAAGAGACGCATTCTAACTTTTAAACGTATTATACGATATTATATATTTAATCATTTCAGCGATCGAATCGCGATTGATGAGAAATCCGACATTTTACGTTACACGAGCTAATACCATTTGCTTGGTTAAACGATTTCTTTATTGCTTTCGTTCGTCGAATAATCGATCGATTTTATGAATTTATGCAAAGCCGCGACCCTTTGAGCGTGTCAAGTTATAGGAGATAAAAGATTTGAATTATTACGCGAAAGCAACTGTACGCGTTATCGTACCGAGTTCCAGATTGTCACAACGCCTTTTAAAAATAGTTGGAGGTTTTTAAAGAGCGTCGTAATAAAGGTTTTTTGCTGTATAATATTGTGCTTGGAAAGACGATGATCATTTTCAGGCGTGCTCGAGGCGTTCGACGATATCGGCGCGGTAAGAAGGAGCGTCCGTCGCGTATTTGGAATATCTTTCGTAAATATCGTGCAATAATCGCAGTTAAATCAATATTAATCGGTGCCTGAGATTAGTCCATTCGATTTAATTAACGGAGGAGCAAATACGCGGCGTGCATTGGAGTTCCGCCCGAAACCACCAATTCCATCTCCATCGTGTCGATCGATCGTCGACGTTTTCGAGTTTTTGCACCTTGCGCGCCAATCGGACTCGTCCTTACGACACCGATTATAAATTTTCTACATTTCCAAAAGTACTTCGAGCCGCGATTAACGCGATTAATGCTGCTGATCGCCTACGCGGTGATCGCATCGACGCTTAACTTTACGTGCGAGACTTTCAAGGCCAGAAGAAGGACTTACGATGGATTCGTGTCAGAAATTTATTAATTATGTAACGTCTGGATACTTATACGATATAATCGCGTAACAAGTGTACGCGGTACGACCGATTGTGTAAGATCGGCGATTAAATCGGACGGTGCTTTCCCGTTCGTAAAATCGAAGCGACAGGTAGAAAATAGGAAGGCTCGAAATTCATTGAACTTTATCGAAGCAGAAGTTCTGGTCGTACATCGAACTTTTATCGAAGTGTTAAAGAGAAAGGAATTTTTGCCGGTCGTTAATATTAGAGCCATAAGTAACCTTCGATGCATAAAATAAGTTAATGTAATTTTGTTATTCAATGACAGCAAAATAAAGGTCTGATTAAATAAACGGAAGTTGTTTATGACTTTTAGTATCTTTTTTTCGATCTTTCATATGAAGTGTCACTGTGTGCGGACTACCGTTCGATAATCGATTCTCAGCTCGCACGGGATAAATCGTCGAAGAAGAATCGATTTTTTCTACTGATTCTTTTTAATCGAGCGTACTTGTCGTTTCGTGTGTACTTGGCGGAGGAGACATTGGAAGCTGAAGTTAACGCAATGGAAAGTTTATGAGAAGCTCCTAAATTGAACGTTCGATTTTTACGAATACGTTTATGCGTACGCGGGTACCTCTATCGCGTATTGGATTAGCGATATCTGTGTTACGTTGCATAAATTACATAAAGAGTAACTTTGCTTCAGAGAAGACCTTGCGTTTGGAGGAAGACGATTTTAAAAATCGATTACGTCCACTTTATGGATTCTTACGCTTGAATGATTTTCAAAGTAGCGATATTCCTCGAAACGAAACATTTCATTGCCCTCTCTTTCTCTCCTTACGATACGAAAAGATAACGTTTAATCGAACTTTAATTGAATTCTTTCCGCGACAAAGGCTGCGCATCTCGCGATTATATCGCGTTTGCTGATTCACCGCGTACATCGTTTCTTGCGGAAGCTCTCCTGGAATCTCAAAAGTTGTAGGTCTCTTTGTCGAGATAATTTACTTCACCTTATCGATTCGCGCGCCATTTTCGCTGATTTTAAGAAGCGAACGATTACGCAACGAATACGGACCACGCGCAAAGCCAAGTAGAATACGTCGAAACCTCCTCGGCATCTTTGGACTTCCACTTATTCCTTAACGAGTATTTCAATTCCGAGAATTCTTTCGCGATTGACGTTTCCCTCTTCCGCCTTACGCAAGCGAACAGACTGGCCTTTATCGCGACCGAATACATGCGTGAAGCGCGTTCGGTGGCGATATCGTTCTGCTTTATGGGTGACCTTGTTTCCGACGGTGCGTCGTTAAGTAGGCACCAAGATAGGTACCAAACACCAGCCAGACGATACCGAGTGCATACGCGCGTAAATCTACGTGTCTGATGCTCCTCCGGTCGGTTCGTTCTTCTCCTAAGGATTCAACTCAACGGATAAGCGTATAGATTGCCGCGTCGCTTGTACTACGCAAGTCGTACGATTTTGTCGAAGAAAGTTCCAAGAAAATTGATCGAGTCTTTCGAAGTAATTTTTCTCGCGGTAACAGATCCGTTTTCTAGATTATGCTTTCGAGAGAAAAAATGAGAATGGCACGAATACGACGCATTCGAGAATCGATTTAGACGTAATTTAGACGATCGAGCTAAAAAGGGGCTGTGGGAAAAATTGTGCTTGACTAGAGACTATTATCTGGATAAAGTTAGCAAAAATGGACGATTCTTTTTCCCCTTCCCCATTTTAGCTCGTGGATAGCTGGAGTTTCATTCGCACGTAATACTGTGCTCGGAGGAGATGTTATCCGACTCGCAAGGTAAAAAGGTGCAGGGCAAAAAAGAATCTTGCTTGAGTAAAAGTATGACTTTTACTCATTGACGGAAAGATGATAGAAAGTAGTACGAGAATAGTCAACGTCTCATCTGCATACGACGTTGTCCGAAAAACAAGCTAAATAGACACGGGGAAAAGGAATCTGGTTCGAGTAGAAGCGTGCCATTTACTCGGAACGATGATTAAGAATGGACGATTCCCCTTTCCCTTCTGCCTTTTTAGCCTCCGGATAGTCCGCTAATATCTCACCTATACGCAGTATTAAATTCGTGCTTGACTGGTGCGAATGTGCGCGAATAGCCGCTAAAAGGCTCGTCCTCGGTTAGAACAGATCAGTCGACTCCTACGAAGACTCCTACGACAATGGACATCCTCTAAAACGGGACAAAGTGACTTTTGAAAATCGTGACCCGTTCAAAAGCCTATCGATTTATTAAAATTAGCTGTTCTAAAATAAGAAAACGATCGATATCGCGTAAGAAATGGAAATTTCTGCGTTTTCACTTTCAATATTTTGCTCGAATGATTCTTTACGAAACAGACGTTGATTTTTAGAAAAATCGTTAGTTCGTCGAAGGAAACAATGTACGACATATACTGATAAAATAGTCAAACATATATTTCCATTTTTATAAGCGATATAAACAATCGAAGTAGATTTTGAAAAGGGTCATTTGACCTCGCTTGGTACGTTTAGCATTAACAGCAAATCCAACAACAAGCTCTAGTTAGCAGCATTCTAAACCGAACGAAAACCCACCACAAGATTCTTCCCTGGGCCTTATCGGCTCGCTTGGAAGCATCGGTAGATTCCGATACGAACTCGGGAGCGAAGCGTTGTTTCGTGGACGCCACCGTCTCTCTCGCTTATTGTTGTTTACGTAAGATTTACGTAAGCGCGTGGTAACGCGTCGTAGCTACGAAGCGTGCAGCCTTGTTCGCTCCGAATCGTTCAGCGCCACGTATCGCGATTTGCCGGGCGATGTTTTAAGGGTGTATCCCTCGTTATCGCGACGCGCCAATTTCGATCGAGATTTCCGTTCTTCGAAATTCGTGAAAATTCGCCTCGGTCTTATCGACAGATCGTAACGAGTGACTCGCATCGGATTGGATTTAATTAACGTCTCTCGAGCGCGTTGATCGATGCTTTTTTTCTTTCTTTTCATTCTTTTTTCGTTGGATTGCAACGAAACTTTTGCATTTCTACGCGTGCTGATATCGTCCACCTGGAATTATATCGAAACGATTTTACATGGTTGCACGAGATAAGCGTCGTTGAGGAACTCGAACGTTACACCGTAGAAGCGACATTTGCGTTGTCGAGCTGCTCCGAAGTAATGACGTTGATAATGACGACACCGATTTGCTCTTGGCGTTAAAACTGACGCGAGAGAGATAGTCCTGCCAGTGATTTGAGTGAGACACGTTGCCATTTGATTGGATTGCCATGGACGTGCGTATACGCAAAAGCGCCCGATGGAGAGTAAAAAATGCGGTCGTTTTCGAGTTATCGCTCGTCGGACAGATTACGTCGTGGATCTCCATCGAAACGACGACTGACGCCCACATCGAATTCGACCGTGTTAAAACCGTCGTTGTTCCTTTGCCGATTGCTTCTGAACGATCCACGGTTCATTCATTGTTCGTTATTACGTAAAAATATTTAGAAATTATATAGAAAATGTCATGTTAGAAAATGCCTTTAGGAATCACGCGGTTAATTTTGTGCATAGACAGTTTGAGCGTCTCTAATCGACGTAAAGTTCGTTGGTACGAGTGCTGTAGCCATCTCGATTCAAGGACGCTTTAACGTCGATGCAAACAAAGGTAAAGAATTGAATTCGCGTACGTGAAAATCGTTGCTCTAATCCGTTCGGTAGTCGTTATTCGTTTTCAAGCGATTCTGAACGATTCACCGTTTACTCACTGCTCACTGGAGATCGATCAGACTGTGAAACGTTGCGACTAAGTAGAGAATACCTTTAGGAATTACACAGATAATTTTATGCATACTGATTTATTTAATTTTTCGACGTCGATCGTTAAAGAATTGAAATCGCATACTACCGATCATTTTGTCTTGCAAAGATTGCATGAACAGGAAAGGAATTACCGTTTTTCGAATGAGATATAAATATGTGTTATCGCTGTTACGTTTTGTCAGCCGATAAAGTTTCGACGGAAGAATTATAGGCAGATAATATTTTTCGTCCTTCTGAAAAATCTTTCGTTCGAATAATTTACGCGACGATAAATACGAGATCGCTCGAGGTACGATTGACATTGCCTTTTATTACTTGGGAACGAATCGTTCCTTGTTTGCATCGGACTAACTTCTATCGTCTTTTCGTCGATTAATGGCTTCGAAACGTACTAAAAATTGCGATGATTTTGCCGATAAACGTTGCTAATAATCTAGAAGATTAATTACGAGCGTAAGTTTTGTCGTATCTTCAGTTTGTTCACCGATAAGGTTTCCTTAAGAACCATCGATACCTTGTTTCTTCCTGAAAACATCTGCATTTTCTCATCCATTCTTGCCAACCGTATCGCTTGGCATTACTCGTGATCGCGATCGAATTAAATTTCTCGAAACGGAAGCGCGATTATTGAAGAGCAGTAACTTTGATCGACTTAAGTATGTAATTATGAAATAATTTATGTATTATCAATTGCACGTAATTATCGAAGCGGATCGGTATTTGTTTATCAATTACGGCGAAGATATGATAAGAAGGATGTTTATCGATTGATTTATATATTACTATGGAGTTACCTGTCTTCTAAACACTTATATTTACCAACTGGTTAAAACGATTTCGATGAAGCAGCGATCTCCTGTTTATTTTTCTTTTTTTTTTACGTTATTAAGAACAAGCGCGCGTCTTTCTAATCTCCTAGAAAATGGTAAATTATTCGATCATCGATATTGAAACCTTATTTCAGGTGACGTATGAAATGAATCTAATAAAGGGTGTATAGCGGACTGTGATATCGTACAGATTGACGTCGATTTTATCAAGTGCATTTCACCGCGAGAATTTTATTACGATGATAGAATTCGCGTTCGGTATAATTTCCAAAATTCAATCAAATCCAATTTGTAAAGTTCGTTTTGTCATTCGGACGAATTAAAACGTTAAAGTCATCGCAAATGAAACGAGAGAACGCATGGAGAAGTTTTCAGAGCGTTCGCTTTTTCGTCTCTGTATACCTTATATTATAGTATCTCTCTTATGTTTAATCGATCGCGATCGTCCCCATTTTTATAGATTAAATCGAACCGATCGTAAGTCGCTCTTGGAAGATACTTAGTGCCGAAGAATATTTCCGATTCGTTCAATCTCACGTAGTCTGTCGTTTTAGAAAGGAAAAGCTGTCGAAAGGCGTAGGTGTCTTTTTTTTCTTATTCGGTATACCAAGAACTCGAATTATCGTATCATATTAATTATTCGTATGGCGCAGAAACATCACGTTTAAATATAACATTCAGTATTCAATGAAAGACAATCGACCGCGTTATACGTATTTTGAAAGCGTCTTCACTTTAAGACCCTAATTTTGAACAGCTTTTTCTCGAGACGCATTTGAAAATGAAAAAAATCGGTCGTAGATCGTAGGATAAATTGCACGAGTTTTTCCAATGATTCGAAGCAACTTTACGACTCTAACGTTTTTCAACGTTTTCAGGCGGAGGATCTACTCGACGACATATTGTCGTTCGAAGCCGGATCCTTGGGCGATGGATTGAAGGACGGGCAGGCGGGGAGCCTCACGAATTTACCGGACCTTCAGATAAAACCGGAGCCTCTTTTACTTACCGAGGCGGAGATTCACGCCCTGGCAAAGGACAGACAGAAGAAGGACAATCACAATATGAGTAAGCGAGCAATCGTCCTCTTTCGTTCGTTTTTTCGTTATCGTCTGCGTTTTGCACGCAGAGGGGTTTTCATGCGGAGAGGACGCGTGCCTCTCGGATGCTTTATTTTTTATCTCTCTTTCTTTTTCTCCCCCTATCTATCCATTTATTTTTTCTACCTTTTTTTTGGGCGCCAACATCCACGCGAGAGCCAGAAATGGAAATCGTTACCACCAGAGGCAAGAAGCACGTCCTTCTTTTACCATTGTATCTTCCTCTCCTCCTCTCTCTCTGTCTCTCTTTTTATTTTATTTCCTTTTTTTGCGAACGTCGATACGTCGATGTCGATAACGCGATTTGTCCGCGTTTTAACTTCACGATTTTGGCATCGATGGACTCGTGGATTTCGATTCTCCTCGAACGTACATATAACTCGACGTTCGACGTTCGACGTCACGGAAAGGACGTCGAGATCGACTCGAAGGAAAGGTAAAAACGAAAAAGCGACTTGATTTAGGTCCGTACGATCTGTTCTTGAGATTTTATTCTTGCGATGGATTCGGAAA
>JAITYT010000090.1:4274427-4285973 GCA_025433975.1 Liostenogaster flavolineata | reverse complement strand
TTTTTTTTTTCTTCAAATCAAAACAAATAATTTTATTAGGTCATGTAATCTGAAATACCGGATTTATCATCATTCGTGAATTGATTGCCGAAGTAGTTAGATGTGTGTTTAAAAGTTTTTAACATTTTTGAATCAATGTTTTTTTGTTTAATAATCCGACATTTCATATTATGCTACCTAATGGAATATATTATTATTTTCAGTCAATGTATTGTATAACTTCGGCGTATGCAATCAACCGATTATTAGTATTAAACAAATGTCGATGTGCGTAAATACGACATTGCTTTCCGGTCGTCCTAATATTTGTATTATTTATAAGTCGAGTCATCGAACGATGTATTCGATCGTACGACAAAATTTTATTTTAAAGTAAATTTCGCTTCGAACAAAAAATTCTTTTTTGTTCGATGAAGAACATCGTTCACGATTGGAAACTCAATTTTTGTAAATGAAAAGCACGGGTGCGATTTAATATATTCCGGTCGAATCGGATCGTCTTCGATCTATCTTGGGTAGTTCTGTTCTTTCGGAGCGTTCGTCTTTTTTCTTCGTTGTCTTTCGTGTTCCTTCGCTTGCAGCCTTTCTCTCTCTCTCTCCCTCTCGCTCTCCTAAACCATTCTGTTGCCTTCCGCCGTGAGGATTCCCTTGGATCGCATCCTTGTGATTCAACCGTCGTAATCTTATCGGTAGAATCGGAGTTACTTTTCTTCTTATCTCTTCTTGATCTTATTGTTTTCTGCTCTATCCTTTCATCCTTGCTCCTCTCTCCCTCTCCCTTCCTCTCGGTGCAACATTCTTCGCGTATTTCATCTTGTCCGTCTTCGTTCGTTTAGCGTGATTTTTCGAAACCTTTCCTATTGCCACAACGATCTTTCTTCCCCCTCCCCATTTTTATGTAGGATTTAGCTGGTCGTTTCTATCTACTGGATAGAAACGGAAATCCAAAGTTCGATTCTTTACTCTGGCGAAGCAAGACAAGCTTGACACCATTTTCTTCCTTTAAGAAGGTTAACGGCGGAGTTTTCATTATTTTGACATCACAATTTTTGATGATTTTTTTTTTTATAAACTCTTGCATATTCTGCATGGTTATTTTCATCTTCCACGAAGAACGAGTTTTTATGGTTTATATTATTAGGGGTTGCACTTTATTATTGCGAGCTTTCGTATCTCTCCCACGGCAATTTTTGACAAGGTAGCTTTCAAATTCAATCGATACGATAAAATACAATAAATGTACTTTAAATGGACTCCATTGAAAGCTTATTACTTCTTTTCTTCGTTCGAAGCATAGAAAAATTTAAAAGCTAATCGTGTCAAAACGAATCGAAAGCGAGATTACTCGACGTGTTTTCGTATCGGTTTACTGAATTTTTTTATTTCGCTTCCGAATTTCTTTATTCGCCTTTCAGGAGACAAGAGACAAGAGACGAACGTTTTCTCTATGTTTAATTTAAATTTGATACGAAGTCGCGTCGCAGCGAGCAGCCATTCTTTATCTTCGGTTGCAAGATAAAGCGACACTGTTACGAGCCTTTGAGGCCAATTCGTTCGCTATTCATAAAGAAGACTACGACGAATGGCGAGCCATTTACCTGCCGTTATTATTACGCTCCATTTAAACTGGCAACGCGCGTACCTGCCTCGCGTACTTTTACAATATGCATTTTATCTCTCATAATCGAACGACAATGTTATCGTTTTCCATAGGGTTTTCCTCTTTTCCGAGAACAGGATCAAAGAACACGATTCACGGTTGTCGCGTCCCTCCTTCGAGAACAATGCCGAACGCGTTTCTGTTTTAAAGGATGCCGCGTTGCCTCTTCGATTGCACAACCTTTCCTCTCCAATATCCGCGGATCTTTCCGATCGATGGATGGAAGGACTATCGCAAACGATTCCGAGGAATTGATCGTTTTCACGAGGAAAGACTCGATCGGTCATCGCATCGATATCGCGCGACGATACGCGCCATTTCAGCTCGTAGATATTTCTATCGTGAGTAAAATCGCACGTAACTATTTAGAAGATTGTCTCTGTCTCTCGATTGAATTACCAAGCGGATCTTTATCGTATCCGGCTTAATACCGCGCTCGCGAAATTTTCCTGCCACGCGATAATTCGTCATTCGCGTTCGATTAATTTAATTCTTTAAGACGGTGATCGCCGGATGCACGGATACTAATCGATACGATTTTTTTGCGCACTTCGATAAGTACTCTCGAGCGTTGCGTTAGATATTCGATTGAAATCGCTCGATCGAATTTTGTTTCCTTCGAAATTTCGTGAACGTTCGAATAGCTTTTCGTTTAAAGATTTCATTTATTCGCCATTTTAAAAGAACGAACGATGTAAAGCAATTTGCTTGGAAAAATATTGCTATGTAATATACCAATGCATGCTGGAATTGTTTCAATATCTTTTTTTAATGGACTTCTTTCCTTCGATCGCGAGACCATTATTTTAACGGCTTACATTTTTTGCTTTTCACCTGACGTGCTCTTGACCATTGAACGTTACGTATTCGTTTTAATTTTACGATAAGTATTTAATATAAATGCAAATTCTATCGCATCGAACGCAATATTCCACGATTTGAAAATTCAAAAGAATCGAATAAGTTTCACAATTTACGAGCGCATAATATATAGATACGAGAATGAATTTAAAACGAAGAGCGCAACGTAGCGTAGTTGGAGAGAGAACGAGATGAGTCTACTTAACAATTAGCCTTGATCGTCCATGATCGCGATTAAATGAACGTTATATCGATTCGCGGTAACGTGAAGCAAATGGGAACTTATCATCCACGCGATCGCAGGGAAATTAATGGTTATGCGACGTATTCGTACTCGAGTCGTCGCGACAACGATATCTTATAAATTCGTTAAATTCGGTAAGTCGTTAAATTCCTTCCCCTCTGCTTTTCGCGCGTTTCAAATATTTTTCAAACAATTTTATAAGAGCAAGAAAATATTCCCTTCAAAGAGTACATTTTTTATTACTTCCTTTTGAAGAAACTTAATTTAGCATCGGTATGGATATTTTTGCAAAATAAAATAGGTACTCGAAGTTGATTACGGTAGCGAAGAGACAATTCATTTATGTAGCTACGCTTTATGAGGTTGAAATCGAGATAATTTTAAAAACAGAGAGAATCTTTTTATCGAACGACCGGTCGTTAAACTTTGAAAGGAAGAAGAATCGCATCGATGTTAATAAATATTTGCAGAGTCGCATACACAGTGAACCAACTATCGATAGTATCGAGCTTTTACAGTTATTCTTCCAATATAATGCTTTTGTAATAGCGATAGTTTGTCGTGATCGATTTTCGTAGCAACGTCTTATTATCGTTTCTAATGAATTATATTGTATCTCTTGTCGTCTGACAGATCGAACTAGCGTCGATACGTTAAACATCCTTTTAATATCGATGGAATTATACGAGAAACGTGAATTTCTTTAAAATGAAAATTCTGTCGTATCGGAAACAGATTTTTTATTACGACGAATATTAGACTGGAAACTGTGAAACAGAACTTGGAGACTCGATCAGTTGAAAATACTCGCGTGGACGGGAGAACGTCAGCTTTAATGTTCGCTCCCTCGCTTCGAAAGAATAATCTAAGCCTTCAAAGGGATTCTTACAATCCGAAGAACGAATCCAGTAGATACAAAGACGAGCGAATTTAAAACAAGCAAAAGTTTGCTGGATACATAGAGAATTAGCCTTTACGATTCTTTGGATATCGAAAGGATCCCTTTCGAGAGTTACGAGAATTTGTAAGTTTTTCTTTTTTCCAAGGATTGGGTTAACGCAGTGTGCGAAATTCGAAACCAAGAGAGTCGACGTTTGCGTGCGTCAGCGAGACGTGCTCGGATTCGAGGCATAGAAACGTTATATTTGATGCAGAAGTTAACGTAGTCCGATTCGCGCATAGACGTTATCGAGCTAATTAATGTAACAAACACAGAAGTTAGGTGCCTCTGCTTAAAGAAACCCGATAATCTATTGTCTCACTTTGTCGTCCTTGAGGGCTCTTTACGCGTATTGGTCCTATTGGTTCTTCATGCTAATTGCGAGTGTCCACGAGTAGCTCGTGGTTAAAAGTTTTCGACTATTCGAGTGTCGTCGTTTTATCTCTTTACGCGAAGGAACCGAAGAAAAAATGCACCGCTCGAAATAAGACGTTCCAAGACTTCTTCTCTCGTAATTAATATGTCGCCATCTGTTTTTTCTCGTTTAACAGAATGTGAAAGCTGTTCAGAGAAACTCGCGAATTTTAGAGTTCAGTTTCGAGTCGCGAATTAATTTAATTGCTTACGTGCGACAGAAAAATCGAATTGTTGCCTCTGACAATTGGCGGCTCTTGTAAACAATGTATTGTATTCTCTATGAGATAATATGTCAGGAAATGCGTATATTTGAAGAGAAAGGTTTCTTCTTTTTAAGTCAAAATCGTTGTATTTCAATAATATTTAAAAATTCAAAATCGTTTGAATTCAATCACTGGAGAATTTTTTTATTTCGAGCTCACGTGTGTGTGACGACTTAATTCGTCATTGTCAATTGATTAATGATAATATTAGACTAGTAATATTTATTCATTATAGAGAGGCGAAAGAATCGTTTCACTTGCGAACGAGCACTTCTCTTTGCAAATTATCTCGTCTATCGTCGGGCTGCTTGTAACATCGTGAATACAAATGAAGCATTAAAATATATCCGATAAGTCGATTGGATGCCAACAAGCGTCTTACGAGTAGCGATATTTCTTTGACCGTGACGTCAATATTCTTACGATACTAAGAAATTACAAGGAACTTTTTCTCGATGATCGATATTTCTTAAATCCATTCGGTCGAGGCTTCGAAATGACCTCGAGCGATCTTTCGTACGTTTATTTGTCTAGAATGTAGGTTACGCGTTAAAAAGAGTCAAATCGAAAGGAACTTAATTTTAATCGATGCTAAGAAGCCGATTTTCGTTAGGCGTACAATGGATACGACAAATCTCTTTATTGTTGACGTCGAGTCTCCATCGAGTTTCGTTGCAGAGAGAAGAAGAAATTCGAAGAAATATCGCGAGTCGATTGTATGGCGCCTCGATGCTTCGAAACGAACGTCGATTTTCTCGTCATGTTTCGTCGCGCTTATCATATAATATCGTGACGTCACGTCGTGAAACACGAATGAAAATTGTAAAGTTAATTCGATTTCGCTATCGAATTTCCAGGAGTTTAGGAAGCTTTTGCTAGCTGCTTCCTTCAACAGGATTTCTCGAAGGTACGACGAATTTCTTGGACACCGTTGTACTCGTTTAATGTTGTGCGAAGTTTCAGGACATCGATCGACACGAAGGAGAGAAAGTATAGCGCATTAAGTGGCCTTGGCATCCCTTTGTTCGTCTCTATTTCTCCTGTCTTTTTCTAATTGTCGCGGGGAAGGAAGTGTCGCAGGGATCAGGATGCAGCTCAGTCCAATAGTTGCAATTTTATGTCCTTGTGAAATTTTTACGCTCGTTCTTTTCCATTTAAACTTCCAGTTGACTTCTCAATCTTTAATACGTTCTTCTTTGGCGATTGGTAATTTTCCGAACTCTTATTTATGTATTCTTCTTAGCTAAAGGATCGAGTAGCTCGGTCCGATAGTTGCGATCTTACCTCCTCGTGAAATTTTCACCTTCGCCCCTTTCCAATCTAACTTTCACTTAAGCTCGCAATTTTTTATATATTTTTCTTTGGTCATCGACAATTATCCGAAGTCTTATTTATGTGTTCTTATTAGTTAAAGGATCGAATAGCTCGGTCCGATAGTCGCGATCTTACGTCCTCGTGAAATTTTCACCTTCGCCCCTTTCCAATCAAACTTTTACTTAAGCTCGTAATTTTTCATACGTTTTTTTTTTTGATGATTGGCAATCTTCTAAGTCGCATCTGCGCGTCTTTTGTAGTCAAAGGATGAAACGCACGAGTAGCGATGGACGCGTGCCATGGAGCGATCTCAGTTCAAGTTTTAACGTCGCATAATCGGAAACGACGATCTCTCGAGGTCGCTGGGATGTCGTTTGACCTCTCGTACGTTTCTCCGCGTATACACTTACCTCGAGTTCGCGATACCCGGACGGAATAATCAATCGAAATCGAGGTCTCCTCGGCATTGCCTTGAGAATTGTGCAATCGTGTTTGCGGTCCTTTCTATACGAACGGGATATGCTTTAGGCGAGACGAAACACGCTCGCGAACGTTAAACGTGCAAACGTGGACGTCGACGTGATCGAACGAGATCTCGGTACACGTTGCTTCGATTTATCTCGGAAACTACTCTCGACGTTCCACGAAGCAACGTCGGGAAGAAACCTTCGATTTTTCCTTCCAACGTTCGCGACCCACTTGTTCGTTCGTTCGTTACTCGTGTCATCGATGCGAATTTCGCACCGATGGAATAGCGTTTCAAAAGGAACGCGCCTCGTCCAACGGCGAGACATCGCCTTACGAATAACGATTAGCAGTCGTCCGGATATCACGGATCGACGATCTTTCTTTTGAAGTCGAGTATCGCTTTTGAGACGCCACATTTCTCTTCGCGACGAAGAAATTACTTTTTTATTTCTGTCGTCATTTTGCAAGGTTTTTCTTTTCTTTTCTTTTTCAGAGAAACGGTGAAGCTGCGCGTCAAAGTTTCGTAGACATTAAAATTTCTTCGACTGACGAAGACGAAAATGGCGATTAAATATTTTCGACTAGTTTTGGCTCGCGATATTTTGGCTTCTTAAAGAGACAATAAAACAGAAAATGTACAAACAAACTCGAAGCGAAATCTCGTTTTTTCGCACTCATCTGACAGAGTTCAGCCAGATCGCTGATACGTTCGTGGAAAGAAAATGAAAGTAGACAGTACCGTGCACTTTTGCGCGACTACTCGCGTTGTCGTGACAGTCGTCGCAAACCACTGCGATAAAAACGGTGTCACGAAGTGAGAGGGAACGTCGGCAAGGTGAAATGTTAAAATTCGTCGATACATTTCACGTCGAATGTAGAACGCGCAACATTACGTTGACGGATGACTTTGATTGTGCAACGCGTGAAAACAGGAGCCAATCGACTCGAAAGAAGTCGATCTCGTTTTAGAAATCGTTAGGGCAATATTTATCGTCAATTTCGTTCCCGAAAAAAGTTCCCTCTTCTATGTGCAAACGCATCGCATTTTATTTCCTTCCTTTTATTTACAATTTTCTGTTATGCAATTAATTTACGAGATTCACTCGTAACTTCGTTTTCGAACGTACGAAAAACTTTCGTATCTTCTCTTCCTTGTATTTTTCGTAATCGAACCGACGAGATCGACGATTATTTTTTTCTCGCTTTCTCGCGAAACGTAGCTCTAAAAAATCGTCCTTTGCGGTCCATCGATTCTTCGAACGTACGTATCGCGTTGCTGTTTTAGCACAGCTTCAGAGAGATTTGCCTCGTCCTTCCGGATTTTTATCGGCAGTTTTTTGTATTGGCGCCTTGTTCTTACTCACGAGCGCGATTAGAAGCGAAACGAAACGATCGCCTTTTTTTGCGCTGTATGCATCCGAGTCGGTCCCTCAGGTATGCGAGACATCGAAGTTAGGTCGTCAGTGTTTTATGCTCTTGTTTGAGAGAAAACAATTGCGAATGACGTTCGTGTACGCCGTCACTCGCCGCGTAAATTCAGAGAAGTCACGGACTCGTGCTACTGTCGTACGTTACGCTTGAAATAAGATATCAACGTTTTTCCTCGCTTTCCTCCGTTCCTCGTCTTTTCCGACGTTTTTCTACTTTCTCCTGCAGCCTCTTTCCGCGTTTTGCCGCGAAACGCGACCGAAAGTCATTAACTCGATCGAGCGACAAATCGATCGTTCGCGATACCCTTTTTTTACTTTCTTTAAATCTTTCTTCTCGCGTTATTTCGTAATACCTAAAACGCCTAATTGCAACGTTAATTTTTTAGTTTAAAAAACGGAGGAAATTTTGCACTTTGTACTACGACGTTTTTAGACGAATGAGCAATCGAGAGCGTAAAGAAATTATTTGTTGGATTTGCAACGATATTTCGTGTGAAATTAGTACGAAATGCTTTTAAATGCAACTCGAAAGATCGACGTTTTTGAGGAAATACGAAACAAAAATTGGCAATCCACGGAATGACGATTGCGCGATTCGCTTCGCTTGGAAAATGTGCGATTCGCCCGTTGTCGAGGAATTTTCACCATTATTTCGCATTTGGAATTCCTTTGACGATGCCGATGCAGGCATTTTTAAACGCAGGAGGTTAATACATAGATCGCGTTGATCACGTCACGACGACGATCAATAGGATCGAGTGCACCACGGCGACATAAATATCGCACGAGGAGGACGCCATTCGCGCATTTCGACGCGACTTTTCCTGCGGCGGTGCCTCGCGTTGTTCGTTCTCGTATTAGCGCCTCCATCGATATGCTTTCGCGTTCGCAACACGAAAGAACGTGGAGAAAACGTTAGGTCGAAACGATAAAGAATCTCTTGCGTAATGAGAACATCGAGATCGCAAAAAACGTGCGAGCTGATATTTTCCTGGACGTGGACAATCAGAAAAGTTATCACGTAACAATGTAAAGCATCGATAATCTTTATCGCAAGGTGAAAGATTATTCCACCATTTTTCTATTAACCGTTCGAGTGCCGACGCTTGACAATTGTATCGCTTCGTGTATCTATGAAGATCGTTCACCACTTAAACCGTTTATATGATATCTCTACGTTGTCCTTTCGACGCTTTCGCAAGCTCTCCGATGTACGATTCGAGTTCGATCGAAGTATCGTATATTCGTCCTTGGATCGTTCGGCAACGATTAAAGTTAAGAAGGAATTCCTCGGTCAGGATTTTACTTTCGTAGGTGGACCAAACCCAGACCAAACATTTGGTTACCAAATTGTCACGCTCATTGTTATAGGCCAACGTAGTTTTTGCCTGCCTCGCTTTCGGGTCTGCCGCAACTGACCTACATTAGCGGTGGAAACTTTGAAAAACTTCTCCGACTTCTTGAAGGAAGGAAACGTCTAGGATCTTTAGAACAAGAGCCTATCGTTGATCGATCACAACTGGTGGAACTTTGCATCGTGTTCCACCTCGTTCCAACCATCCTTTTCGTTTCTTACTAGCATCGGCCTTGTCGTGTCCATTGTTTAAATAAACACTCACGATATTTTCAATCTTCTCGAGCTTCGCGAATACGCTTTGTCCGAATGTACGAGAGCGATCGTGACGTCACAAAAGTGACAGAGATCTTCGCGTAAAAGCGCAAGGACGATCGAGAAGGGAGGGCTCGCGATTACGGATAGAATTAGCATCTTTCGTCCTGGCGTGCGACCCATGATTGATGTCTGCAATTTCCGTTTTGCAGTCGAGCGACGGCGACGCTTCAACATCAACGACAGGATCAAGGAACTCGGTACCCTTCTGCCCAAGACCAATGACCCGTAAGTACGATTCTCTCTCTCTCTCTCTCTCACACACACACACGCACGTACACAGACACGCTTCTTTCTTTTTTTCTCCACGCTTCCTTTTTCCTCCACTCTTCCAGGCTATTTCTCGTGCGTTCTTCTCCTCTCCCATGGCAACCTTCGCTACTTCCTTTATTCCTCGTCGTTCTTTGCTTCGGGAGTCCTCACGGGCCATTATTTCCTGTTCGTGACCCTTTAAGACGAGTTAGTTCGGGTTAGGTGCTCGAGAGGAGAGGCTTTCACCGAAAGTCCATTCTTCGCTTTTCCCTTTGCCGCCTTTCCCCTGCCTCCTCCCCGCCACACTTCCTCCCACGCTCTTCGCTGTCCGTTCTGTTTTCCTCCTATCTTCCGTTCGTAAAAGAGTAACACTTGCCCTAATAGCTGGACTCCTACGGACGGACGAAAGGAAACGTTGAGAAGAACGCCGATTTCCGTTTTATCCTTCCCTTTTAATTTTTAAAGACGAAATCGTCCCCTGCGGTCGCGCAGTAACGGATCTCGTACCGAATGGCCGGATTTTCGTCATAAATCAGGCGGTCGTTAAAATGTTGGAATTAGGGGCCTCGTCGGTGAACGGATGCGATTCGATATTTTTTTCTATTCTCGGCTCGCTTCGATCGTCTATATTCTCAGTGTTCCTGATTTTATAACGAGTATATTGTTTCAAATAACAGGTATTTCCGATAATTGATCCGGTACAATCCGAACTTTAATTATCGATGTTCTTTCGTATGTCAAAATTTTTTCAGGGCGGGTACGGTTCGTTGTTCACTCTATTTTTAAGGTAAACTTCAATCCTTTCGTAAAGCGAGGTTTACTAACGAGTTTTTGTTCATTTTGCGCCTTGCCATTCTGCAGTTCTTTTCACGAGGAGACGCGGTGTTTGATTTTATTCAGGATTTTTATAGGCAGCACGGAAAATTGTTTTACTTTTGCGCTTGCGATAAACGTAAATCGTTTAAATTAAGTAGGAATGAATGCGCGTCGAAAGGATTTCTTTCTTTTTTAATATGAAAATTTACGAGTAATATAACATACTTGTTTTACGTCTTTGTAACGGCGCAATTGGAATAATTTTCTTCATTTACAAGCGTTACTTTTTTCATAGAATCGTTATTTCGCTAAATGCATCTCCGTTTATCTGTCTCTCCTACAGATAAAAGCTTGCCGTGAATGCGCTGAAAAGCTCTCGTGTAAAAGTTTAATTACGATAATCTTATATCAGCCGATTGCAATGATTTATATATAATATCGCGTATTTCGCTTGTTACATTTCTGCATCGATATTACGATCATTTTTGATGGAACTTATATTCGGTTAAATATTGAAATTATTCGAAAGTTTTCAAAAAAATCTATTTATCTTCAGCGGCAACTTTCTATGATGGATTTAATACCCGCATATACGCGGGGATAATAATAAAATAAATGAATATTCAGAGCCGATAACGTTTTCTGAATTTTGTATCAAGAGAAATTGATTTTATCGAAAATGGTCGATCATGCAGCGCTCATTTAAAATTGTATCGTTCCAGATTTTCCATGGTGCTTTTACGAAAGAATTTTGCCTGTTTTTACAATTAATAACAATGACGGCGAGTTTCTCGTGGCAAGCTCAAGCAAATTTATGAGCAATCAAAATGCATCGAGAAACGGTAATAGATGGTGTTCGATTCGAGCCGTTTTCCAATTTGACCTAAATGCAGACGACTCGAAGGTCTCGTAATAAATGTAAGGCGTAACAGTGCGATTGCCACAACGTACGTTTTCTCGGAGAATACGTGCCTTTTGTGCAAAGAACTTTGTCGATATCGTCCATCGAAACGGGATTGTTCGTTCCCGTGGGATCAGTTTATCGTAATACGTTTCGTGTAAAAAAAGAGGAACTACCAGAGCACGAATTAAAAGCTATTTTACTTTCTTTTCTAAGTTTTAACGCGACATCGATAACATTTGTATAGGAAATCCACCATTCGACATGTGCAAAAACGGTGCGCTAGTAATGCAAGCAATCCTATTAAAATT
>JAITYT010000090.1:4263477-4274323 GCA_025433975.1 Liostenogaster flavolineata | reverse complement strand
TTTTAAAAAAAAAAAAAAAAAACAGGATCGTCGATAAGATCCGCTTATCGGGGATTGGTTATCGTTCTTCGTGTAAGTTGATTAAAATTCGAATAAAAGCTCCCTTTTCCCGAGGAGCAAAGTAAACCTACGAAATCGAAGCGAGTAGCACCACTTAACGATATCTTTATTCGGATTAAGAGGGACTCCTTTTTTCCCAGTGGGTTTGCATAAGACAAGAGCCTCGCCTGTCGTCGTATCGTTACGCCTGACCTGCTTTGGACGTGATCTAAGGTTTCTTTCACGCGATGGAAGTACTAACGAGCGATCCCAACACGGAATAGCCGGGAAGTTCATCCTTCATTTATCAATCCGTGGTTCGATCCATTTGTCACTGTCACGATCGGGATAACTTAAAAACTGGCCTTCCGAGCGCGCCATCGTCCTTTCTATCCATACGGTAGTTCTGATGCGCGCATCTTTCCCGATGTAGATGAATATTCGTACGATTCGTTAGAGACATGGATTTTTTCATGTGCCAACTTCATTGCGCATCGATTCGACTTTAGCGATTATTTTAACCATTTATTTCGCTCGCACCAGTCCATTCCTGTTAATCGTTTGATTCCTCTTTATAGTTGGCAATCTGAACCTATTAATATGCTCGGTTGAGATACCAAGCTCTAAACAGATGTCTAAAACACTCGTCTGACTACGAATTCCTCACTTGGACTCAAACGCGATTTTCCATTCTCTAGAGCTTTTTTAGCTAGTTCTGAGCCGATTAACGTCTCGTCTGAGCACAACACTAGGTATAAGTGAGATATCAGCCTCTAATAATGTATCTAAAAGACACAGGCGGAGGAGGAATCGTCCACTCGCATCACTCGTCTGACTACGAATTCTTCGCTTGGACTCAAACGCGATTTTCCATTCTCTAGAGCTTTTTTAGCAAGTTGTAAGTCGATTAACTACACCTCGTCTGAGCATATTATTACTCGCGGCTGAGATATCAGGTTCCGATTATACGTTCGAAAGGAAACGAAAAAAGAGTTCCTCGCTTCATTACAAATTCCCTACATTTACTCAAATACGATTTTCCTTTCCTCGTGTCATTCGAACTCGTTGATAGAAAACTAACGTTTCGTCCGAGTACGGTGGACGGCGCGCGCTTGCCAAGACGGACTATCGCCTCGACGAAACTCGAAAATAAAACGATCCTTCGACGAATGCAGGTACCAGGTCGTACGTAAAACTCGAACGAAAGCGAAACACCCGCAGCACTGGTACGGCGCGCCTTTTGAAAAGGTAAAAGAGAGTCGAATGGAAGGCGAGTTTATCGGCGTCGAGAATTTCAGGGAACCTTCCTAGATGTCGATAGAAAAGGAGAAGTACGAGGTAACTTTACCGGAACTAAGTCGAATTTGTATCCGACCCGAGAGGTCGAAAGAGGTACTGTGAACTGTACACACTAGGAACGAGAAAACGCTGACTTGCGAATTTTTGACCGCCTATGCATCGGTGTACGTCGCGCTCACCCAGGTCGGAAGAATTCTCACGTAGGTCGAAACGTATCGTTTAGCAAGTCGCTCAACAGGCTGCCGAGCGAAGGAACGCCGGGAGATCCGAATAGGGATATTATCGTCGTCGAGGGAGGAAAACTAGGAGACGCCCTTTGGGTTTGCTCGGAAGCAATCGTATCACTCGTGGAACCGGCTGCGTTCTTAGAGGAAATTTTATTTGATTTAACAACGGCGCGTCTTGTGTCATTCGTTTTGCAACGACGTTCTTCTTAACCTCGATCTCTCGTTTTCTCCTATCCTTCGAAAGACAATTTCTGTCGTTTCTACGTTCCTGTCTATCTTTAAATTTTTTTTTAGACTCCTTCGTCAATTCTATTCCAAGTAATTCGTAAAGACGCGTGATAAGAAAGAGTCCTGCAAAATTTTTCGCGAATTTCGAACAACGATCGTGAACTTGATAACCGCGAGAGGCTCAAAGGCGCGCAATCAGACAGCGGCAATGGCTTTAAAATGGCGCGAGCTCTGCGTGTCTCCCGACGATTCTAATTTTCTACATAGGTCGAAAGACTGAATAGTTATTCGCAGGGACGTAGTTTGTAGTAATAAATTACCGAGGGAAGACCGGCGATGAAGATAGGGTCAGCAATGACATTGTTCTTGACTTCGATTTCTTTTTTTCTCTCATTCTTTGAAAGACGATTTCTGTGGTTTTTACGTTCCTGTCTATCTTTAAAAATTTATTTTAGTCTCCTTCGTCAATTCTATTCCAAGTGATTCGTAAAGAGGCGTGAAAAGAAAAAATCCCGCGAACTTTTTCACGAATTTCGAACAACGATCGTGAACTTGATAACTGCGAGAGGCTTCAAAGGCCCACAATCAGACAGCGGCAATGGCTTTAAAATGGCGCGAGCTCTACGTCTTTCTCGACGATTCTAACTTTCTATATAGGTCGAAAGACTGAATAGACATTCGCAGGGACGTAGTTTGTAGCAATACGTTACCGAAGGAAGACTGACGGGAAAGGTAGGGACAGCAGCGCCTTGCCGTGGTGATGGAGAAGGAGGGAAAGAGGGAAAGAGAGGTTCGCGTAACCGCGCGTTTGGTCGTTCCACAGATTCGAAATACGGAATACGTTCCTGTTGCAAAAGTCCTTTGTACCGAGAATGCGTACTGCAAGCCGCAAACGCTCGAAACTTACCGACGATACAAAACCTCGAGATTTTGGCGGAAGGGTAATCCCCAAGGTATACGCGTACGATTACGTTTGAGTTTTGCTCGGCTTACGTCTACCTTTCCAAAGTATTGTTCGGGATATCGGAAGAATAAACGCAAGAAGAAGGATTTCATGAAATAGACGTAAGACGATTTATTTTTTGAGGCGCGCCTTTTTTAATTCGATCTACAGGGTGCTCTGTTTAACCGCGACTGGTCGTTCCTCGTTTGCGATCTTATCCGGAATTTAAAGGCGCTTCGTAGAAAGCGTAATTTTTTTTTTACATCGTTCGTCTCATTATTCTTCGACGTTTCATTTTTCTTCCGTAATTGCGATTGAAGTAGGAGTTCCAATCGTGTTAATCGCGATGATATCCCTATGCATAGACTAACGGGTGAGGTGCGAATTATTTAAGCGACTAGAAATGCGAATACCGTGGAAAACGTAATTTCGTTTATTTTTTCAATAAGAAGACAGACTTTCGACTAATTTTAAACGAACGTCCGAGTCTATCTTTCCTTTCTCTTTGAAAAAACAAAAATAAAAAAATGAGAATTTTCTTTGGAGCAACGTTCGACGCTTACTCGTGCCTCGCTTCGAGTCTAGTTTACACGCGTTATGCTTATCGCGCTTGATACCTTGCCGAGCGAAAAATACAATCGCACGGGCAACGTATAGTCGGCGATTTGTCAATTTCGATTGTCGTCGAGCGTTAAAGTGGCTCATGAATTTGGACAAACGACGGACGTGGACGATGCGCCTTCCATCTTTTCGTCGCCCTCCAGGAGTAAGAGGATTATCTTTTCTCGAAGGGAGATTGAAAAGGACGAATGGCGATGCGAATTCAGGAGTTTGACATGACAAATATCACGTTATAATAGGCTTTTTACGTGTTGCCACGTCCGAGAGGGAACGCAGATTTAAAGCGATAAATCGACGAGGATATCTCCCGTATATCAATGGCGCATGCCATGGGAAAAAAGTAGCGACGCGTGTTACCTGGAGAATAAGAACGACGCGAGACACGAACGCGTGGCGCACGCGTGGTAGCTCGATTCGCCGAAATTTCTTTATCGAACTCGAACAGGACTCGAAACATGAATTTAACCCTTTGCACTCCAAGCAATTTGGCTGTATGCAGGTAGTCAAGTCTAAGATTATTTTTCTTAGATTTCTGAGTTTTGTAACGGCCATGAAAAACTATTTGCAGTTTGGCAAATTATACTTATTAATTTTAAATTAATTTAGCTTATTAAAACTTAATGATAAATTGTGTCATAGATGGGCTTAGGAGTGCGAAGGGTTAACACTAAACGTACCAAGCTGGGTCAAATGACCCTTTTCAAAATCTACTTCAATTGTTTATGTCGCTTATAAAAATGGAAACGTATGTTTGACTATTTCATTAATATATGTCGTACATTATTTCCTTCGAGAAATTGTCAATTTTCTGTTAAAAAATCAACGTCTGTTTCGTAAGGGATTATTTGATTAGGTATACGAAAATGCCGGTACGTTTAGTGTTAACCGCGTGATTTCGTCTTTGGATAAAATCATCGAAGTTACGGATCTATTTGCGCCGAAGAAAGATGTTTCTTCGATGTTTCCTACGTTTCTGGCTGCGAGTATGAAATATCGACTACCTTCAGATCGTAGGAAAAGGATCGGACTCGTTTAATTAATTTTTCTTTAGGGCTTTGCGAGTTGATTTGTTCATCGTTCATCTGCTGATATCCCGTTTTAAAGCTGAAGCGTTCGTAGAATACTTTCGATATTCGATATCGGGTCTCGATTCGCGTCGAAACAGACAAATTGCGAATGCATCGTGTCGTAAATTCTATGCTTTAAAGATAGTTCGTGGAATCTTTCTTATTTCGATATTTCAGATTTTTTGAATATCGAGAAAAGTTTTCGTACGTCGTGTGTCATTTTGCACTGATAGCACCCAGTAAATTCGGTATTAACTTTATATGACAGAATAATCCCGATTAGAGATTCATACTAACTTGACATCTTCTTTCGAAATATCAGTGAACGACGATTTTAATTTAATATTCATTACTTTTTGAAAAGTCGTAGCTTCGCCTGTTTTCTTAATGCATGTTCAATGCACGATCCTAATGGAATTTTTAACGAGGCAGTCTACTCTGCTACCTGCTCGAAGATAATATTCTTAATACTGGAAAAGCGATATTTCGCTTCTCAAGATTTTTATCTCGCGGCTTTCTTGCGAATAACGAACCATTTTTAACACGAATTTCAAGATAAAATTCGACGAATAGAGAAATCAAAGTAAGTGTTCCTCTTTTTCAAGCACTTTGGTAGATGCGTCGTGATCACGATCGTAACATCGAAGAACCAAGTTTCAACATTTTTGTTTCAATCCATTTGTTTTTTGAAGTTTGACAATGCAGCTTGCTTAAATTTGAAAGAATCGGATCGTTTCTTTCGAAACTTTTCATTTTGCAAAGTAATAAATAAGGCTTCTTCGTTTACCGATGAATTATACGTTCGCACGAAATGCAGGTTCCTCTATACTCGTATATCCAAGACTTTCCTTTGTATCCCTTCATAAAAACTTGGCGAGTCTTTGTAATTTTGAAGCCCGCGGGAGTGTCGACTACACAAGTTGGATCTCTCGGAGTCTAAACTCTACGAAACTTTGATAATTTGTCGTGAGGAAACGGTATTCGTATTCTTTACGAGAGCCATAAATGTTCCTTCTTAATGAATATATTAAGAAATTCAATATTTAAAAGGAACATCCATTTTACGCGCATGCGTACAGAGATTAAAAGCGTACGTTTGCATCATTTTCTGTTCGACCGAGTAAAAAGTAATTTCGCGCGAAGACGACGAATTTCGAGTGACAAAGATTTTTCTCCCATTCACGAGATTATTTTTTACTCGACCTAAATACCGACGACAAGAGTAACCATTTTCGATAGTGTTTCGACAAAGATTCGCGAAACTTACGAGCGAATATCTCTCGAGAGGAACGCACGAATTCGAGACTCTTCCGATCCGAACGAACAACAAATCGCGTCGAAGAAGAATCGCGGAAAGAACGATCGGCCCGTGCGTTATGGAAATTCTTTGGGATTTCGCGTCTGTTAGTAACTGTTGGCATGAATTATCGCTCGACCGAGTCGATACGTTCCGCGTAAATTCCCACGCGGAATTCCATCTCGAAAGCATCTTCTCGAAAGGAAAGGAAAGCAGCGCCGGTGGAGACGTCACTCGGGAGACCGTAATATCGGTCGCATTACCGACACGCGAGGAACTTTGAGAATCTCGCGAACGATCCACTCGGAGAAATTCGAGGCGAAAGTGTATATACCGCGTTGGGTTTTAATTGGGACTTCCGTTCACTCGTAGAGTCGATAATTCTAGCCGAATGAAATTGTACGTCGAAGTTAATTCTTTTCCGTACTTTACTTATGAAGGGATATAGGAAATGTCGGTGGAAATAATTTTTTGTTTTTAATTTAAAACGCGTTTCGCGTGCGTTTACGCCTTCTTTATTCGGTCGTCGATGGTAATTTAAACAGTAATTTTGTGCGATATATTTTAAAACAAATCGTGGCGTATTGACCGACGTTGTAGTTTACACATTTATATCGTGTTCGTGTCCTATTTGTTGTATGGTTAAATTAAATTTCTCGACGTCTTTCACAGGCCACTTCCTCAAGCATAACAAAATATAGAGAAGAAGTTATTAATTTATCGATTATAATTTTCTTTTAATCGTTCGAATAATAGATAAATCTGTTACCAAACGATAGTCTTCATAGAAAGAAGTAACTTTTGTTAAAAATCGAGTTCTCTATCCGATATAGTTCGCGAATAATCTTACGATATGGAAAAGTATGCCAATCTGGATGCGTTTGTATTAACGATGCAGAATTTTTGTTTTCAAGAGATTTAGATAAATTGTTACGTTTGTCGTTCGTTTTTTATTATTATCACTGTTTGTTATTATCACTTTTTTCGGACAATTAATAAATGATTAACTAAGCGACTTGTAACGTAATTTATTTTTACGTAACATTATGATACGCTTTGAGAAAACTTATATACTTACGTATAAAGTACGCCGGCCGACGCGACGACTTTAAAATTGGTATTTCCTTTCCTCGTTCTCGTCCTTTTTGTTTTATACGGCACATCGTCTGTTTCAGTTGTTTCCCCGATGATTTATAAATTCAAGGTAAGTGTCTTTGCGTTAGCTCTGCTTTCCAATAGCGGTAGAATCACCATTGAAACGCTAACCTTAGGAGAAGTTCATTCGTTTCTTGCGGCAAACGTCTTACGTTGCTTCCCTGGGGATGACGTAGTCGCCTTAACTTTAATTTCGATGTCATGTCGGATAATCTTTCCAGTTAGGATCGTCGTGGCGTAGTGCATTTTAATCCCTTCGGGGTTCACCAGCACGTTCCTCTTTCGAATGTTACTCGCGTGTCCGTTGTGTTTCGCATTATCGAATAGCAGAGTACAGGCTGCGTCTCTGAGTGGACCGCTTGCGTCTTGCTTGTATGCGGAGAAAACGGACGTCGAAATTAAGCTTGCTCTTATCTTGATCGAGTTTTACGTTCTAGCGCACTCTCCGTGCTGGCGAAGTTTCGTTAACGTCGATATTTTTGGCGCTGAGAAAGCAGATTTTTTATAGTTGGATTATTTATTATTACTTATTATTATTTGCATTATTTTAGTTATCGTTGGATTAATTATTAATTCTTTTCTTGCCAATTTAGTCGATATCTCGATAATAATATAATATATATATATATATATATATATATAATAGAAAAACATTCTTGAATCTTCTTCCCAGAAACGAGCGAGCTTATATTATAATTAGCATCAATGTTTTCAATTTGCTCGTGAAGCGCGGAAAAGGAGATTTCGTCTAACGTATTTTAAAGAGATGCTTTAAGAGGCCGGCAGTTCTTTGGAGATGTAACGAGTTAAGCGGATTCGTTTTGCTTAAACGGCAAATTTGCTGTTTAAGTTTCAAAAAAATCTCCCTTTGCAACGAGTATTCTTTAATACTGGTTCAAACATGGTCTTTACAAATATAATAACGATTTATTGCGACTTTGCGATACATCGGAATCGAATAAAAATATTAATGACGATCAAATGCATGTTAGAACGATATGAAGGACAGCCAACTTAGGGTACGTAAAATTTCCAAAAATTTTATTTATGACTCCGTCGCGGGCTGCTGGATTATTTTAAATGAAGCCGTCCAAGTGGCATCCAGATACCATTTTCTGCCTGAGACTCGCTTCACTTTTAGTTAGTTTTCCGAGCCGTGAAATAAGATAGTGTTATAGAAGGAATTAAAATACTACTTTTTATTAACACATTTCCAACACGGATAAAGGACGAAGCCACTTATACTCCATCCTTTCTTAAGCTCAATTGGACGATCTGACCAGAAAAAACCAATCCTTAATTCCTCCAGTCCGGTCTAAGAGAAATACTGCATCCACTGGCTCTTGGATCGAACAGTCCAAATTAACAACTTTCCACCCGAACACTCGTATACTCAACTGTCCAAAAATAAGGTTACCACTCGAACGTTAAATTTGTTGCGTAATTTACTTGTTTTTATATCGCATATATGCATCATGCTGAAAAAAATAATACCAAAGAAAATTTAATATATAGTTTTACTTAATTGAGCACACGAATGAGTGCATTGAAATAAAATTAATCGGTTAACAGGTTAACTAAGTTACAAGGGTCGATACGAGAATTCATGTTTGAAAAATTGCAAGCAAAAGCCATATTTTAACAGGTGATTTAATTTCTTCTTTTTGTGCGATTTGGTCCAATAATGTTGAATCGTTGAAATCGTGATTGAATCGTGATCAAATCGTAGGTTTTTCTTCGTATTTTTGCCGGCTACGTAAATTCGTCAAACTCATTGAATGTCCGACTAATAAGAAATCGAAAAGCGGTCGATCAAAGTGTAGGACGCGCAAATCAACATACCTTTTCGTTTGGCGTGCTTGCAGATATTACGAGATCGTTAGAGACGTCAGGCCGAACAAAGGAACGATCCTGAAATCCTCGGTGGAGTACATAAAGCTGTTGAAGAACGAGCTAACAAGAATGAAACAGAGCGAATTGAGGCACAAACAATTAGAGCATCAAAATCGCCGTCTCCTTTTGCGAGTTCAGGAGCTGGAGCTACAAGCAAAGGCGCACGGACTTCCGGTAACCGACTTCAATTGGGCGTCGACTTCCGGCGCCATGCTCAATGCCTTTCCACGGAATAAGCTCGAGCAACGAAAGGTACGCATAAGTGGCTATTATTTTTTTTTAGCGATTCTCTCCGCCTTTCTCCTTCCTCTTTGTCTTTTCCAAAGTCACTTCAACGCGTTTCAATCGACCTTTAGAACGTGGGTGACAAAGAGAGAGAGAGAGAGAGAGAGAGAGAGAAAAGACGAAGAAAATTCTCTCGCAATCGTAGCGACAATACGTTGAGAAAATGCAGCTTGCACTTTGCTCTTAAAACTTGTACGCTTATTATTAGTAATTATTATTGAATTATCGATAATTAGAAGAAGGAAAACTGGAAGAAAACTTTCTCTTAAGTTCGCTTAGCGAATCGAAATTTAAACCGCGTCGTATTCGTCTGTATTTCATGGACGTGGGCGTGGGCATGGACATGGACGTACGATCAGTGAACGTAGGGACACGCTAAATGGATTACGAATTACGTTACGAACTGCTCGCGATAACGGCCACGAAGGAGTACGATCTGGTATTGTAACGATGCCTTTACAAAATGGCGAACTTGCGTAAATTATTCGTTATTTATCGTCGTCATTATTTTGATCATTTTCTTTTTATTCGAGCATAATTATTTTGATTATTATTCGTAATCGTAAACGTGGCTGTTTTAATCGGTCGTTTCCGGATTCTTGAAGAGATGGTCGCTAACAAGCACGATGCGGATAATATGACGAACGTTTTGCTTTAATGAAAACACCGCGCTTTATTCGAGTTCGTAGCTCTCTCTCTCTCTCTCTCTCTCTCTACTATTTGATCGTAAACTACGATAGTTTACCTTTAAGCTTGAAGAGGCTAGTATATTTATCGAATCTTGGGAATGAATTCCCCGAAGATTAAACGAATTTATATGCATTATCTCTTTTGAGAGTGGGAGTTGCCGGATACTGTACGCTCGCCTTTTACTCCGGTCCTTTTTCACGTCATCGTTGATCCGTGCGCCTTTAACCCGCTTTAATAACGTCTGATTGCTTCTTGGAACAGTTTTTTTTACTGGCTCCAAGTACGTTATTGCGTTTAAACCGATAATGTATCAGGAATCGTGGTAGCTTTCCCGTTGGAATTTTATTTTTTTCCATCCTACGAGTAACGATTAAATGTTTTTGTCGATTGAAGTCTTTTCTTCGCTATCAAAATACAAATTCGTCTCTAGTAAAAAATACGAAATCGTAATGTTCGTAAGGACACGAACGCGTTTTGATATCGAGTTGTTGGAAAATTACAAATCGAAAAGGAAGGATGTGCGTTTCTGCACTTACGCTACACGTTCCAACGATTTAATCCCTTCCTTTGTCGAATCTTTCAATTCTCCGAGATTCTAAGTTTCGATAATACCAAATCCCGCGGAAATCAATGATCGTTAACGATGTGACGGTGATAGATAAATTCCGCAATTAAAATTACGACGCCGTCTTTGCTTTCAATTTTGAATATTCCCGCTTCGCGTTCCATTATTCTTCCGTAAATATAAATACGTTTATCGCGAGTAATTTATCAATCAGAAGGTACGATAATGGATAAAATATTACGCGAGATTATCGAATCTACCGTAGAACGCAACGATAACCGATAATGCGGAATACGCGCGAGCCACGGGTGAGAAATACGGCGTTCTTGGAGGCGAAGCGAAGACTCTACGTCTCGGTGCAATTTATAATGATGATAATTGTTAAAAATAATCGTTTGGTAATCACGCGCGACGTTTAGGCTTCGCACCGGTTAATGTCGCGAACGGTTCGAAGGTGGAACTTGCGTCACGGAGAAACGCGTTTTTCCGATAGATCGCCCGATAAGAAAAGAGAAAACGAACGACGAGATGAGACTA
>JAITYT010000090.1:4231971-4242513 GCA_025433975.1 Liostenogaster flavolineata | reverse complement strand
AGAGAGAGAGAGAGAGAGAGAGAGAGAGAGAATTCGACCAAGAATCATCCAATCGTCGTCACACACCCAACCTTTCTCGTCTGTTTTCGTTCTTGTCCAGGGAGGACGCGGGTTCCTTGGGAATCGACGCTTCCACGCACTCGAGTCCGCTAGTCCAGCGAAGCTTGGGGACACCAGGGCTCCTGACTCCCAAAGTCGGATCCGCGATTATTTTGAACGATGATTTGGATCGACGTTGGCTCTTCCTAAGCCAATCGTAGCTAGAACTATACGTTGGCTTCGAGGAGTGAGCCATGTGTCATTGGTTTGACTATGGATCTGCTCAGTTCGTGGCGACTTGGAAAGAACTTGGAAAGGACTTGTGCTGAAATAACCAAGGTCGTGGATGGAGACATCGCGTTCTCCTCTTAGAACTTCGTGCCAACTAAAATCCCTATTTGTTCCTTCTTTTGTACTGATCATTTTTTTTTTAATGAGATACGAAATCTTTAGCAAGATCAACCTAGTTCAAAAGTGAAATTGCTGTTTCTAATTCGGCTGTAAACCCTTCTATCCTCTTAAACACTCGATATGGTTTTGGATTTGTTCGCACAGTCATTTTCCTAGGGAGAGAAAAAGAAAATGGATTCTGCGTGACGCGACAATAATAAATCGATCATCATGATACGTCGTTCGTAGCTTCGATGAACAGATAGCATAAACAGTTTCGTATGACCATCGAGCGAGCACTTTAGAGATCCTAAAACATTTATGCCGTGCTATGGACGGAAATCCCTCCGTGCCTTTGCAATGTGTTCGTAGGAGCGCGATCAACGACTCAATCCGTTAACGCACGATGCCAGCGAGTAAGTAGTTTCTGAGAATCAAGAGAATCGTGTTCATCTGTCGATTATTTATTTTTGGCTTAAATCGAGTTGAAAATCCGCGAATGAAAATGTCAGCTGCTCGTTCCTGTGAAACTGTCTCGTATTCCTTCGACGATCTGCACATTTCGACTCTTTATTTTTCCGTACACGTAGTTTAATACAGTCGGGATATAAAATCGTCCACCGCCGAGAGAAGATAGTGTCGAACTCGATGAAAGTTCTTCTGTCGCTAATATCCTCTTGAGTATATCGAGACCGAGTATGACGATATTGTGCATAACCTAGACGAGGATTTGGATTTCAACGATTGCAGATCAACCGTAGAACGACGATACAGGGAACCGGCTAAATCGGATTTGCGTATACACGACGCACGATCTGAATCTGTAGTCGAATGGTGACGAAACCCAAGCATCTCGCAAGGGGAACCCGATCGAAGATCGATGGATTACGTTCGATGACAAGATTTCGAATTTGAAAGTGAGAAACGTGGGGGATTTCTATCCATTATTTAGGAAGCGATTCGAAGCGTCTTTTAGATCTTATTCGCCGATGAATCGATGGATTCAATCGCGAAACCGGAACAATGGCGCGTAAGCTTCGTTCGGAAGTTCTCCGTCTGTTCGTTGGTGTGAAACTTCGTCGAATTTGAATGGACGTAGATACTCGCTTGGGGAATATAGATATCATCCGCAGAATCATCGCAGAGGGACTCAATAAAGCGTTTAACAGGAAACGGTAAAATATCTTTCGATATATTAGAGTTATTTAAAAATATTTCATCGATGTGCAGAACTTGAACATCCAACGTCGATATCGGCTATAAAAATTGTTTTCCAGCTTTGCTTTTTATTATAATCTATCATTCATCAAAAATCATATCGATCAAAAGAATGACTGTCGTGTCGCAAATTAACGACAGAACCAGCGACTTTCGTTACCTCATCGATGTAACCTTACGAAAACCGGGCTACTTTTTTTTTGCGGAGCGATCGATAGCCGAGTCCGTAATCCGTTCAATCGTTAACGATCTTAGAGGCAACGGCAATTCTATTTTCACCGGCGCGGACTCAACGCGATTCCGCTGGTTCTCGGCCTGGAAACGCCGGAAGATCGAATATCGTGTGAATAACGAGGAAAGTAGCCCGGTCTTCAATTTTATTCGCTTGGATGGAACGACTGGTGCCAGTTAACTAGCCAACACGATTACAATCGAGGAATTTAATAGCAGCCAGTAAAAACGCCGACGAGTAGCTAGCAAACTCCAGCCGTGTAAACGAGGCTGCTTGAACGACGTTTGCTCGATGTCACGGTAACTTTCTACGGTCGATAGGACGCGTGATGCGCGTTGTTATACGACCAAGTCCTGTCGTGTCTTTTAGGAGACGATATCGCACGACGAGGATAATAGCGATCGGTCTCAGGAGGAAACGTCGTCGTCCTTCCGGAGCTTCGAGTGACGTGTTTTCAGGTAAATGTCCCTCTTCGTTGCGAGATCGCGCTTCTATTACTTTTTCTTATTTCTCTGTTTCTTCTTTTCGCGCCGACTGGACCCTCTTATTTCTTCTTCGAGTTCTCCGGTCAGACGGTCGTTTCTTACTTTCTTCCGATCACCACCACCTGTACAAAAGACGACTTCGCTGTTTTTAAATTAAGTTGCTGATCTTAAATTTTGTTACGACAGTATCGTAGAGGTTAGGGTCTTCCTTGGAAAGTTTTTTTTGTTTTCTTTGAAATTTCTCTAAAATAGGGAGGAACGTGGGACGAGTTCTTATCAGGAATCGAAGCCTCGTAAGACTTATTCGCGATCTTGACAAGAAAAGGAGAAAATTAACTTTTTCCCAAACATTGATATATTTATTTATAAATTAAGCCGAGACTGTTCTAAAAGTGTACAGAATTAACAGCGAATTCGGTTCGATATTGGCCAGACTCGATCAATTTTACCTCGTCGTGGTTCTGATAATATCGGTAACATTCGAACGGAGTCGATCCATCGTCCACGACCGAACGATTCCAGAAAATAATATCGCGCATTACGAACGATCAGTTTTAAACGGAACAAGTGGGTATAGCCTGACGTGTCGAGGACAGCTTCGCGCAACGACGTTTTCCGCATCGATTTATTTTTGTTAGGGTCGAAATAACTCCAGCCTCGATTTTTCTAAACTTCCAACCCATTGAGAGACGACGTTGATGTGTTTGGTCGCGATTGGTCGAATCTCAACGGAAACCCATTGATTGGTTCTTCGGGAGACGCCCTGACAATCGTGGCCAACGAAAATCAGTCGATCTTCGATCGCCATTCGAAAGGGCAACTTTTCGCGCTTTTTCCATCGAAGAGTTCGACATGGAAAAGTTTCCTCGCAAGGTCGCATTTTTAATCGAACCTTTCCGTATAAACGTTCGCGCGGTTTCGTAATCGCATTAGTGGACGCCGATGAGCATCCGCGGAAGTTAAATGAGTTTTGTTGTTCGAATCGTGGCGAACGTCGTGGAACGATCGCGTTTATCTTCACTTTAACGAGCTCGAGTTGCGCGAGATCCAAATGCAATTTAGCAACGCGCACGCCTCGATGAAACGTTAAAATATTGAATATCGCGATATCGATAACGCCGAGGGAGAAATCCCAGGGTAGGTTCCGTTTCCATGGAAGTGTTCGTCAGGCAGGACGCGATCGATCGTCGAATCGATTAGGCGTCCGCGATGTTTCCGCGTTTGCGCGTTCTCCTTAAAGCTTAACGACTTCCAATCTAATTGGTTCGACGTTGCGGAAAGAAGAGGCGCGCCGGAAGGACAAAGCCCTCTCGCGACTGCCGAGAGTGAAGGATTTTTCTCGCCACGACGTCGACGACGCTGCGATTGAAATCTTTCGATCGTGAAATTAATTAATTAAATAATTAATTATTTAATTAATTATACAATAAACGTCCGGGATAGCTACGATCGTTCGTTTTGCCTCGCGATGCCATGAATTTACCATGAATTTCCTAGCGCCGAGGCGGCAGACGAGCCTCGAAAACCCGTGTGAAACGAGGGAGCGCGTAATGACACCCCTCAAGGTCCTTTAAATCGACTAATTTTACCGACGTGTTATTTCCGATTTATTAATTCCGGCAATTGAGTCGAACGGCTCGTCGAAATTTCGCCCCTTTTGCTTCGCAGTGATCGAGCTTATGCGTGGTGCGGCTGGACAGTCGTGAGTTAGGCGATTAATCGTCGTATAGTTGGATTTTAGTTTTTTCATCAACGTTCATTCATCATTCATGTGTACTTATACAAAACGTGGGTTGAACGAAGTCGAGGCGATTTTAAGGGCAACGGTGCGTCCACGAAATTTATACTGTACATCGAGCAAACGGGTTCGTTGAAATACGGGTTTTTACTACTTGCGTATTGTGCGTTGACGTCATATTTCTTTCTTTCGGTCGAGGAGTCGTCGATTATTCGTACAAGAGAACCCAGAACGTTTATCATACGTGTATTTCTGTATGGTTTTTTTTTGTTATTTTTATGTGTAGTAGCAACGTTCGATGAAAAATCATGCGTATAAAAAATTTGATGAACTTTTGCGACGGACACTATTGGCTATTTCATATTGCTATGTGGAATGTGATTCTCTTTTCGAATTGTATCGTTAGAATTTTGCAGTATTACGATTGGAAAATAATTGTTTAATGAGCTGATCTTTATTTCAAAAAGATACGCGATATTTGTGTTCATTAGCACCGATTGAAAATAGAATCAAATTACATCTTCGTTTTGCTTCGTTTATCTCATCGCGCGACTTCTTTTCTTTTCTAAATCTCGTGAATTTTAAAGGTTCCATACTTTTAGGAAGCAGCGGAAGTCTGAAAATGTTTGTTTTTATCGTATACAGGCTAATGGAAGCTGAAGATGCGAACGGCGATCTTCGGATAAAAAGGAAGAATTCAACCATAGAGAGAAAAGTAAGCCAAAGTGATTGTTATTGCGCTGCTAACCTTTTCGTTCTTCGGAAGTAAATGTTACGAGTTGCTTAATTTCAAGGCGATCCGTCGTAAGGATCGTCCTTAATGCTTTTAAATTTATCCATTACATAGGAAACTCGCAAACATCTTTCGTCTCTTACGGTCTCTTACGACCATGTTAGATGTCAACCCTTTCCATCGCATTAGAATTCAAGACATCTAACATGGTCGTTAGAAATCGAAAATTGATTGGACTAATGGAAAGTCTTAACATTGGCCAATCAACGCGACTTTACAATGTCCTCCGACTTTCCCAATCCACAGCAAAAAGTATTCAGTCGCAGGGGGAACGTAAAACGTAATTATATTTCGGGTCGATTGTACATCGAGACCCACGCGAAGCACGAATTCGTTTTTTGCAACTCTCGTACGACTTCTCGATCAGGGATCGAATTTTTTTTACAAGTGACCGTACGGAGGACAAATACGTGCGATAGATCTCGAGAATACGAATAAGGTAACGTAAATTTTATTCATTTCTTGAACTATTAGATTGGAACTATTAACTTTAGTTTGCAATTTTATTTAATTGACTAATAACTGTTCGACGAATTTTTATCGGCCACCTTTGGGCAACGATTTTACTTTTATATGTAAAGTCGAATGAAAAATTCATTGCATTTTTCAATATTGCGACAATTAAAGCGTTAGAAATATTTAATTTAACAGCGCGTATTAAAGAAGATCGCATCGTGTTGGTATTTAATAATTTATCGATTTTATTGACAGAATATTGCATTGAATATGTCAAGGTGAGAATATTGTTCGAGCATCGATCCATAATTCCTTCTTTTTCGGATCTTTAAAGTCGCCCGTTAATATTGCACATCACTTGCGCATTATTCATTTACGTATGCTTCCAGTAATGTTTCCAGTTGGGTTACGTTGCTCGAGTTACTATCAAATATGTATGGCTATGAACATTCTTAAATACTCTAGAAACAATTGTTTTTGAACAAGAAACTTGCTATACTTTGGAATTTATAGGGTAAAAGAAGCTACTTCAGAACCGAATTATGGCTTGGTTTCGGGCAGAATTTTAACAGAGTTCTCCGTGTGATGAGTTTCCGAATATTATTCGTCGTTCAATGGTGGGTCGTGAACAATTATAATTTATTATTAAACGATAGCAACAATGGCGTAATTAGCGTAGCGTAGTATTCGCTGATACGTTAATAGATAACAAACGCTTTAACGGGTCAGTTTGTTAAAGTCAATTTCATTCGATATGCGATCCACCCCCTACGTAGGCGTCGTGGCTTAGTTGGTTAAAGCGCCTGTCTAGTAAACAGGAGATCGGGGGTTCGAATCCCCCCGGGGCCTATACGTACATTTTTACTACGCGCTTCGAATTTTGCATTTGGACGTTTCGTCAAAATATTTTACGTTCAAAAGACCCCCCTTTAAAGAAGAACTTCCCAAAAGAAGTTCTATTTTTTAACTTACACTTTCAGTGTACAATTTATTGCACGATCGATCGCTTTATTGTCCATCTTTCGCTTAACGTTTGCACGTAGCCTCTGGAATTCGACGAGTCAATCCAAAACGAACATATCGCGACTGTTATCGTCTTCACCATTCGCAGCAACGTCCAATCCTTCCCTCGCTTGTACATCATCTTCTTGCCGTCCTTCCGTGTCGAAGAGATTCCTTTTAAGGAGACTCTTCCGTTTGGCAAAAAGACGACGAGTTTCATCGCAAGCTCCCTCATTCGTCCTTCCGCTCGTTCTTCTCGGTGTTTCTTCGTGTTTCTCGGAGTCCTTCGTGTCTCTTTCTTCTTCTCGATCGTCCTCCCACGAACGTTCGCCCTTCCCTGCCCCTTCCGTCCTCTCTTTTCTACTCGAATTCGCGTAAAAGACCCTCCGCTAGACGAGCGAGGAAGCTAAGAGCCGGAATGATTAACGAGGAAGCAGCCGAACGTTTCGACTCCGCTCCGCTTCCCGCACTCGCTGTTTCGTGGCTTAATTTCTCATAGCGGAATCTTCGCGTGTATCCAGCATTTCTTCCTCATACCCGAAAGGATGCCGCGTAACGAAGACGGAGAAAGGACGAGCGAGCAACGAGACGTCTTTCCTACAGATTTATCCTCCGATCGAACGTATCGATCGAAAGAACTGCCGGTCCCGGCCGGTTATTAACGATAGAATGTCGTGTTCTGCATCGACGAATTCTTCGTTTTATAAGAGTGGCGACTTATCATCGACAAGGAGGAGAATCAATCGACGTATTCGAGGTCTCGAGAAATCGACGATGGTTTTTGTTTAATTTGTAAAATAAAGAAATAAAAGTTTTGTTAATCTGGGTGCTTTATTCTTCTTATTTATTTATCCTAAACACGCATCGGTTCGCGAAGAGTTAAACGTAAAGGGTCAACGAAGGTATTTAAAAAAAAAAGGGGGTTGAACGTAGACGCAATAGAGCGTCGATTTTACCTCGAACGCGGGAATAAGACGACGGAACTCGAAATAGACGTTGTCGCGTCTCGAGCAGGAGTAAAAATTCACGTAGCGCGAGGATAAGCGCGACGCGCGATGGAATAACGAGAATACGGCGTCACCTCGTAATTTAAAAGCGCAAACAGCATTTATTCCACTTCTGGATGATGTTCGAACTCTCTTGGCGTTGGCTCCGCTATGCGAGGTATTCGTCATTTTAACGGGAATTTTATTGCGCGCTCGGTGACTTTCCCACGATCCGTTCCAGGGAGCTCGAGCAGCGCCAGGAAGAATAGGAAATGGCGCGTGTCCGCGATGGTATGGGTTAAATCGCAGGAAGATCGGTGCTTCTGCCGGATATCGTTGTCGCCGTAATGACGTCGCGCTGTCTGCGAATTTCGCGCGGTGCCTCCTCGCGACTTCCTGGAGGAACGGAAAAAGTAGAGACGCTTCAAAAATGCCGGTCGACGTACCGAGGAGAATAACTCGTGCCGATTCGTTCGTAAAAAAGGGAAAGGAAGGGGAGAGACGTCGACTTCCGACCAAATCGTTAACCGCGTAACGCGTGAACCAGCAAAATTCGCGAAACGAAAAAATCTGCTTTCGTGACAATCCTCTTGGTGGTTAGACGAATTCGATTTGCTCGCCGTCTCATCTCCATCTCATATTAGTCTCCACCTTCATCTCGTGTTCATCTCAACTTCTTCTCATCTTCGTCTCATCTTCATCTCTATCTTCGTGTCATTTTTATCTCATCTTCGTCTCCCCTACATCTCATTTTTATTTATCTCATCATTATCTTATGATCATCTCATTATCGAAGCGATACTGGGCGTCGCTGCGAGGATGCTGGGTGAAGTCGGGAGGGAAGCTGGGATATGGGACCTCGTCTCCCACTATTATTCTCGTCGATCGCTGTTTTTTCTTCCTTCCTTTTCTTCTATTCTTCTTAAGTTGATTGAGTCGTTAACGCGCACCGCTTATATACAATCCGCTTAAGTGGGGGTGAGCGAAAATGCAGAACCGTCGCATCGGATGTCGCTTCTTTGAATCGCGTATCGCGACGCCACGCAAGTTTCCAAGGACTTCAGAGTTCGTTTGTGAACGTTGGCAACGTTTGAAAGCCGTCTGCATCGTAGAATTCGTAATTTGCAATATGCGTTATGAGCTACTCCGAAATTCTAGCGCAATATCATTGCGTGACAAACGATGCGGTCCGGACAAATGGTTCGAAGCTAACCGTCTGGGTATTAACAAGTTTCCCATAACGCGTCGCACGTGCGTCGGGCCGATTTTTTGCGAGAATCCAGCTCAAACTTTTCAACGTTATTTTCTCAATTGTAGGAGCGCGATACGATTGAGTGACTTCGAAGCAGCGACACGTTTCGAGTCACGTCATCCATAAAATGCGCTTTTACAAATTTGTCTTTAGAGGAGTTTCTTCTTTTGGCTTGAAACAGTTCGAGTCGACGTATACGCGCGTATGTGACGAAAGTTGATATTTCTCGAAAGATGATCGATTTATTGACTGTTCATCGCGCCCTCTCGCAAAAAACTAGTTTTCGATATAATTCGTTCGGATGTAATGCCAACTAAAAAAGTGGCCTTTCCTTAAATGTTCGTTATCCGTTAGTTTTTAGACTACGACGTAATTACCGAGTTAAGATTCGTCCTATCTCAATCACAGGTACTAAAACTTCAATAAAGAATCGATACTCGAAGACACATTCGACGGTTCGACCCAATAAACTGGGTGAGTTTACAAGGAGTGTTGAAGGACGGGAGGGTCTGGAGAAAGCGCATAAAGCAAGGCAGGTAGAGGAACACACGGTTGCGCGTGCAAATTCAGGGATACGAACGTACGCATGGGTAGACGAGAATGGATACGCGTCGACGTAATTTATTAAACCAATCGCTGATAGTTAAATTGGAAACGGAAACGATAAAATATTTATTAAAAGAAGATGATAATGTGACAAGATAGATTAATTGATTTGCACACTTTTAAGGATTAATTCTATTAGTGCCAGGCGACGATATATCGTTGTTTAGAAAAGTTTCGACGAAATGTCTCATACGAAATGCGACTGCGTCGACTACTTAGACAAAGATAAATATTTCTTGTCATTTTAAAATAGAAACGTTAACTGTGAAAACTCAGTTACCAGAGGCTATTTTTTGTTCTTACAAGTGCTTCTTTATAACAAAAATAAAATGAAACTAAACGTTTTATAATCGATTCGCTATCAAAGTGACAACAATGACGATTTATCGAACTACGACGCTCTCCTTTACATATTACTTCCGATGTAATACATTACTCACGAGTTTTTAATAACAGTCGATAAGTTTGCATTTTTACATATATGCGAGTGTGTCTTTATCGCGATTTCACCACGTCTAGGCAATCTATGCGTCCTGTATCTTTCGAATAGGCACTGGTTTTGCGTCTGTCACTAAAAAGGTTAGGGATGACTCGTCTGTCTCTTCTTATTCATCCTACAGCTTTACCTTAAATCCGTTCTCCATTCGATCGTACTTTACCGACTAGTTTCAGTGTCGTTAGAACAATACGTATGGACGTATCACGGGAAAAGAAGGAAGAAGATAGCGGAAGACTGGAGAAATGCCGAAAGAAATCCGAGTTTCTGGCGAACGTGGGAAGCAATGACGCGTTCGGTTACCGTGAATCGACCTAACGGACGTTTCCTGACGAGCTTCTTCTCTCCCCCGCTTCAGCCCACCTCGACTACACTTCTGGCACGTAGACCGACTCGCTTCTTAGCATATCATTTCCGCGTGGCCCGAGAATAGTTCGAGATCGAATAGTGGAGACGTCGATCGGCTCTTAATTCGATGTACCGTGTGTGTCGGTACATTCGTTCCGGTGATCGACCTCTTTACGACGACGATAACTACCAGGAGCGGAGCGTCTCTCGTACGTCGTCCTTCGCAAAAAATCGAAACGAGGACGGGTTCGCTTCGAGGGAATCGGCCATGTGCCGCGTAACGATCGAGATCGTCCTCGATCTTCCTGTTCTTCCGTGTCACTCCGGCTGAAAAGTCGAAAAAGCCTGGTCGAGTGGCGTTCTTTACGTAACGTGTGTGCGCCAGACCGACGGAAGGACGGAGAGAGATAGAGAAGAGAGAGGCGGAATGATAAAAGAGAGAAAGGAAGAGTCGAACGAGCGAAAGATAAAAAGAGAGAGAGTCGAAACGAGCGGAAGAGA
>JAITYT010000090.1:4207104-4220750 GCA_025433975.1 Liostenogaster flavolineata | reverse complement strand
GACCTTCAAATTTCGGCCAAAATCGCAAAAAATTCCAAGCCTATCCATTGGCAAAATTTGCAAAAATCGTGAATTTCTTCGTTTTGAAGAAATTTCTTCAAAACGAATTTTCTTCAAAACGAAATTTCTTTGAATGCAGTTTACGCACACCTCTGGAAGTAGCGGGCAGAACCCGCTTGCTCCCTGAGATAGTGTGGGACTCCGTGGACTCTACGTCGCACCATACCCACTAAAACTCAGCAATCAATTGGTCGGCGTTGCAGAGGCGTATTAATTCTGCATCGATTTTTAACGAAAAAGCAAAATAAATACTCTGGTATTCGTCCAAGATCCTTCGTTGATCGCGCGGTAAGGTGGAAAAATTCCGGTGCGTTTTATCAACGTGGATTACAGCGTTTCTTCCGCACGATGACGCGCGTCCAGGCGAGCCCGACGGCAAATTTGTCGCTTCGCAAACGCACGATTGCAGTGTACGCGTGTACCGTGCTTGGATGAGAAGTTGTACGGTAAAAGAAATAACGTCTACTCGTTTTATTACTCCGACACCAAAAGTCACGTCTCTACTCAAACACGATTTCCTTGACGACGTCTACGGATGAGACGTTGGCCGACCACCCAATAACTAATGGCATACAGAAGAAAGAGATCAGGTCAATTACGTTTTGTTACTTCGAGCCTACGAGTGACGCTGATGCTGAAATAGTGTTCATATTGGGCCCAGTGGATAATTTGCCTTTGACCCGCGCCCTTTCGACTTGGCTTACATTTCACCCCTACACAGTACAGTCCTCGGATGAGATACCAGTTGACACCCACAAATGTATTAGGTCTACCGGAAAGTTCCGTCACATGATGTCATCACGAACTTCAACATTGACTCCTTCGATCATTGAATTTCTATGTATGTGCTCGATATATACGAGAAGAGATGGTCAGCAACCATAAAAATTATATTATTAGGTAAATATCAATTGATCTATCGAAAAGGTATTGGTTTTTTTTTCATTAAAAAACGACAGAACTTTCCGATAGACCTAATATCGTATTTAGATACTCAGAAGTATTCATAATTATTTGAGACTCCGTTTTCGTGATCGTTCCTTATGAATAAATCTTAGGCCTCAGGTCGATCGCGATTCCTTTTCCCAGTGCAGCTCGACAGTAGTCAGCCAATATCTTATCGAAGCGCAGTACTTCTACGGTCATGGTCTCCCGTTGGGGTAACGGCCGCGCGTGTCATTTGACTCGACAAAAAGCCGCACGAGCGAATGACATTTTTCCATGAGTCAACGTCAAAGAGTCATCGGACGCTTTGTATCAGCCGGAATTATAATCGTTCCGCTGGTCGATTCAAAAAGCGACATTCTTCTCAGTCACCGACATTCCCGTCGTTTATAATCGGATTTTGTAATTGCGGCCAACGCGTCGATCGACTTGAAATTAATTACGCTGTCCGCAACAACGAAACGATCGTCGTCTTTTCTTCCCTCGGACATTAAAATTTATCGCGTACGCGTTAATCGATCTCACGCTCGGAAAGCTACGGGATTCATTGTCTCTCGCTTTCGTTCTCGCACGAAAATTCACTTTGTTAGAGTCCCCGCGATTTTACGACGACGATCGGTGTATCGACGCGGAAATTACGACGCGCCTCCTACGATTCATTCGTAGTACCTGAGCAAGACGCGCAAACGAACGACCAGATCCTAGGAGACGATGTTTGGCAACTTTGATCCTGGCCTAATCTGTCTTCAATGGCCTCCATCCTGACTCGATCCGTCGTGAATCAGGTCGAATTCCTTGACAGAGTTTGTCTCGATGGAAGCTTGAAACACGACGATATATAAGGATTTCCCGATGACGACTCTATTACTAAAATAAATCTACGTTTCCTGTTATTTTTTTCTGGATACTGACTCGTACTTATCGATTATAGCCACGTTCGGAGCGATGCAAGGCATCGATGACAGCTGTTGCGAATCAGCGTCGTCTTCGCGCTGTAGGAAAATTTGCTACGTTTCCTTAGATTCGAAAGACACTCGAGTTCGATCCGCAACGTATGATCTTCTTTTTTCTCTCTAGCCGTTTGGACATTCGAAAATTCGATGTTTTGCGCTTCCATACGCAGCCAATGTCGGAAGGAAAGCGGAAATTGAATTTGGGGACGGTCGATCGTTCAATGTATCCAGATTTCCTTCGAACGATGGAAGAGAACACCGTATTCTCGATCTACGATAGACGATGGTGCGGTGTGGAGGGTGTAATAGAAACGTAGCTCGTACGGCGTAAAACAAATTCATAAGAATCGATTCTCTCGAGTGACTGCCGTATAATTTGATTTTTTGAAGACCTTTAGAGAAACGCGCTCGAATTCTCACGGTTCGACAAACGTATTTCGTACGAGTTATGATCGTGTTGCGATCGTCAATAATCGATTGGAAATTTATTTGAGTCTACTCGTTTAACAAACTGTTTTGTGTGCTGCGTTTCGCTTTGTTACCATTGATATTATAGATGGATATTATATTTTTACATGCGTATTTACGAATTGATTCGGTGAATGCAGTGAAATTGGAATATATATATATAAAAATAATAATTAAAAAGAAAAACATATATATATGTTAAATGTTATATATACAACAATATAAATATATACGTTTTTGTTTCTAATTATTAATTTTTAGTTACAGGAAGATCATCTACGTGCGATTTTGCACTCTGTATCGTTTCTTTTTGGTGTCTACAAATTTCTAGAGGAACATTAAAATCGCAAAATTTTAACGTTTTTCGAAGAATCAAATACCGCATATGGAGTTACGAATTTTGTCTCTGAAACGCTACCTAAAGACGGTATAGCTACAAAAGTGAACGTAAATATAGTAAAAGTAACACACGAACAGAAAAAAGAGAAGTTATCACTTTTCAACAGAGGCGTACATGTGTATTTTTGCTTTACATCGACGCAATTGAAGTTTCAACTTCGAAATTCAAAGAGTCTCCCTTGTTGGAAGGCAACGATATGCACTCGCACACATACGCGCGTACAATCAAGTATGCGAACTGATAGGTCGGTGTTGGAACTTTGATATTTTACTTTTCTACCTTAAACTTTTATCATCACCGCACTATTATACGACGAATATTATAAAAACATTAATACAACATTAAGTCGCAAACTTCGCGAATAAAATTTGATAACGAAATAATATCAAAGAAATCCGAAATTCTCCTAGGTGTTGTCTGGGCAGACGAAAGCTCGATATAACTCGAACAAAAGGGATTTTTATATTTGCAATTCAAACAAAGCGGAAATGAAGCTTTCCAGCCTTTTAATGAATATCCGATCGATCCGATCGGATTCGTTCAAGCAAATGGTATTTAGCGTCACGTTCGTGCGAAAAATGATTAAAACTTTGACTATGAGTCGTAAGAGGTTATAATTTGGAGAACTGCGATAACATCTACAAATTTCTTCAATGGGAGAGATGACTGGAGGGCCAGTAATCTACTGCGTTATTTAAAGTGCGTGAAAGATTTTATATTATGTTTAAGTCTCTTTTCGAATTTCGTCGTTTCAACATACCATGTGGCGTTCACGACTATTCCAAGATCGATAAATTGTAACGATTCGATCTTCGCAATGTGGCTGTTGGCAGCCATGTCCCACAGTCGAATTACATAGGTCTAACTGGGCTTTACGATTTTATTGTACACCAAAATTGAATTTCGAGGCGACAGCTAGCATATCTATTGGATAGCCAACGCATTTTTTACCTTTCGAGCTTTGTTTTATTTTATCGTACGTGTTGCTTCCAAGTAAATATTTTACTGATTCGTTTAATTTTATACGATGATTTAGCACGACAGAAGGCTTAATGCGATATTTCTCCGAAGCTGTGGTTAGATACGAAATAATGGTCGAAATGCAGGCGTTCGAGGCGTCGTCGCAGTAAAGTAGAATCAATTGGAAAGACGCGTAAGTTGAGACGCACTACGGAAAGCGATTCGACGATAATATCCGGAGCAACTGCGAGCTCCCTTTGACAACGTGGCGGCAAGGACGAAAGGAAATCTCGTCGTGCGACTGCTCGCGACAGTGTAACTATTCCTTTTTTTCTCTCTTTCTTCCTCGTCTCCTTCGAAGCTACGTCGCGCGTTGAAAAATTCGAGGCGCACCGATTGCTACGGAGACCACGACGCGATTCGTTTTCCGGTTTTTTTCAGATCGACCGGACGATGACGACGACGACGACGACGACGACGATGAAAAATAAAGAGGAAGGCAGAACGAAATCGCAGACGTTTCTCGTTTTATCGCTTTTGCAAAGGTAAATAACTAGGCGTTATTAATATTAACCAGTTATTAATTAAAGGCACTTAATAATGACTTGACTTAATAATAATTTCTTTTCTGTGGATTTTAATCGTATTTCGAATTCTTCAAATTAATCCGTAGTGGATTTTGTGTACGCGCTTGAAATGCTTTCGAATTGGCAGCGTTCGAAGCAAACTAATGTAAGTAATGTGGCCTGTAATTGATCGATCGTTTTCAAATTCGAAGCACGCGTTCGGAAGAATAGCCGTTACCACGCGAGCAACGGCTTCGTCGATAACGATTTTGATAGAAGAAATATGCGCGATAATAACGCGAATTAATGCGCGACAAGTCGTCGGGAAAACGAATGAATTTCCATTTTCATCGATTATAAAAAAAGAAATATTCGGCCATATTTTTGGGAAAACGAAACAAATAACCATCTCAAAACTCAATGATTAAACAGAATTTATTTCGACCTCTCTGATAAATTAAATGCATCGTATACCAATACATAAATATTATTTACTCTAGAGATAGATGCTCAGCGAGAGAAGATACTTTTGGCGCGAATGAAAATGCGACTCGCGAGGCTTTTGCCATTTTTGACCTTCGTTTAAAAATATTAAAATAATATTTCACTACATACGATCTTCGCGAATAAAATTTCCTTTACACTGGTACCGTCCGTTTAGTTGTTTCTATTCGCTTCTTTGCTATTTTTTTCTAGCTATAGCTCTGGAGCTACACTGCAGACTAAGACACGAAATCTTTTCTATACTTTTCTTCGCGCAGAAGCTCATAACTTTCTTTTGGAGTATACGAGAAACAACGTCCAGTTACGGTCGATATTCTGCGTGTATTTACTTCGACAATACGATTTCGAAAAACGTGCCGTTCGATCGAGTAATAACGGGAATGAATGTGGATGGAAGCAAGATGGAAAAATGTTAACGCAGACGATATTACATACAATAATACGATCGGCGGAGCCATGCGCGCGTACGTATAGAAATTTTTTCAGTCAAACTTCATTTATTCTAGCTCTTTTCTGTTCGATCACGATCCGATCGACCCGGATTAAACGCGATAAAATCCCGAAAATGCGCATATCGAACGAAACGAAATAGATTATTTATTCGATAACGGAAGAATGGAGTGGACCTCGTTGCTGGCGAAATAATTGGAGCGACCGCGATTTCGCGCGAAATTTCATCGATCCTCGAAAAATTCTTGCGTTGCGTAGACCAGCCTTTGGCGATGTCGGACCAACGCGGTCGAATAGAAAGCCATCGAAAAACTGGATAAAGTCACGAGGTTGAATTACGAATATACATAAGCGAAGAAGGTGGAGTTTCTGCGTTGACGCTCCAGTAAAGAAGGGAGAATGCGAGACGGTCTGCGTCCTCCCTAAGCTTTAAAAACGTAGGAGCGAGGGGAGAGGGGAACGGCGAGCGCGAGTAACGCGATTTAGCTGGATGAGATGGTGGTAAGACGAGGGATAAGAAGAGTCCTCGGCTCTCGACGACGCAGGGGCCGGATCTTCTCCGAATAATTCCTCAATTAGACAGAATTACGATCCGGTCTGACCTCCGACGTTCGCGTTCGCTCGACGAATTTTCAGCTCGACGATGGGAAGCGAGCAACGGCTCCTCTCCCCCGTGACTTTCGCATTCTTCGCTACGGCGTCGATCTTATTATACGAAAAAAAAGGCAGGCGAGCGGACGGGTGGGCGAGGGAGGGGGCAGGGGGGTCGAAAGAGCTCGGCCAATTGGAAAGAAAAAGTTTTCAACTCGTCCTTTCAGACTTTTCTCATTCTCTTCTTTCTCCGGCGTGGACTTCGTACCTTCTTTGCTTTTCTTTACAACCATCCGAGCGGTTGGCCGTCCGTCCGTTTGTCCGTTCGTTCGTCCTCCTTATCCAGGCGGCGTTACCCCCTCCGTCCTCACGCAGGATCGAAACCTCCTTTCTCGATTCATGCCGACTCCTCTGTCGTTTAACTTTCCACTTCGCAGGAATGGAAAGGAGCACCGTCGATCTCCACGAACTTCTCGCCGATCGAATTTCTCCAGTCTGGTTAAGGGGAAGTTACCAATCGAATTTTTGCAGTTCGCCTTTAAAGGGCGTACTGCAGGAAGACCCCCGAGAAGTTACGCTTCCGCGGAACTTCCAACGTGGATCCGCGTTAAAACGACCGACATGCGCTTTTCTCTTCGTCGAAGCTTCCGAAGCTAAGAGATAATATCGAATCGCTTCCGCTTGCGAAATACGAAGGAGGTTATCGATATTTTCCATGCGTTTGCGAGCGACTCTTAAACTCGACCTTCGAGAAACGCTTCGCACTTGTTGCGAAGCATCGCGAGAAAAATCGTATTATAATTAACGGTTCGAAGAGAATTATTCTTGGTATAACGTGCTTCGACCGTGGTCAAACAGCGAAGGGAAAATAAAATCGAGGCGACTCGACGGCCATTGCTTCGATAAAAGAAGAACATTTACCTTCGATATTTTTATTCGTGTATCGTCGACCGTTATGAAATAATTTCTGCAAAATCGACGTGAAAGGCAGACGCGTCACGTGAACATCCGTCACCGTCGAGATCCCAAGGTCGAAGTATTCGAATTAAACGTTTGCTGAAGATTTCGCGTGATTTGCATTCTTCGTCTCAAATCAAACCATCGATGTAGTATATAACGATTATAACAATTACAAATTATCAACACCATAACAACATCAACAAAATAACGAGTAGAAAAAAAGCGAGCGGAATCATCCAAGAATCATTTTTAAGTATAAAATACTTCTGACATTCCTCGTCGACATTTCTACTTGTGTGTCGTTGACTGCAAAGAAATAATTTCTTAAAAAAATGCAGACGAAACTTTGACTCATCTCCGTAGAATCGACGGAAAGAACGTAGACGCGACACGTGAACGTCCATCAGAGCCACGACCCAACATCAAAGTGCCCAAATCGAGAAATTTTACAGAGTACGTCGTGCGATTTATTTTCTACGTGTAAAATGAAATCGATAATATACTAAATAACGATTGTAACGATTACAAATTATCAGCACTCGATCAGTCGAGAGTCGGGAATTGGATTTACGATCAGAAAGAAGCACGAGTAAATTGTTATTCGTGGGTCTTTGACTGCAGGGAAATAATTTCTCAACAAAATTCGAACGAAACTATGGACGGGAAGAAGGTAGACGCGACGCGTGGACATCCATCAGCGTCGAGATCCGACGTCGAAGCGTCCAAATGGAGAAATTTTGCGGAGCGTCTCGCGTTCGACTTTTTTGTAAGGCAAAAGCGGTACTTTCTTTCTTCTTTCATTTCTTCGAAACGTTTCGTTTTTCTCGGGTGAGCCACGAATTCATTAAAAATTCCGGTGAAGTGCGTTCGGACCTGGTTGCACGAGGACCGGCTCGACTTGCCGCGAAGGCTGTACAAAGCGGCGCGATTAAGAGTCGCTTAAGGAAAACATTAATGTTTGTTCTAGTTTTTCCTTCTCGCTCCCCGTGTCCGGCCCACCTTTCGCCCTCTCCTTTCGAGTATCTGGAGCGGTAAAACGTGGCGACGGCAACCTTCCATTAATTATTTTTTCTAATTGGAGCCTCTCTTTGCCCTGCCTTTTCTCGTAATTATGCGCAAATCAAAGGGATACGAGCTGCTCCGCGCGTACGTACGAGCTCACCATCCTCACGCATTCACTCGCGTTGTGTAACACGGATATGTAACGTTAATGTATCGCAACAACGCGTTACCGTTTCGAGCATCGAGTATCGCGAATTTTTTATTTATTTAATGACGTCATTCGTTTAGTAACGTCACTTTTTCGTTGGTGAAAAAATGCAGTTCCACTCGAGAGAACGTCGCGCCAATATTCTCAACCGAACAGAGCGACATAAGACATCGAATATGGGGTTTGCGTCGAAGGAAATTCACGTAGGAGGATGAGCGATGAATTTACGACGGATCTTTGCAATAAATTGATGAGATAAAAAGATGAGATCAAGTTGCGACGAATAAAGATGCGAATAAGATGAGACGGAGATAAGCTGAAAATAAGATAAAGATAAAACGATGATGAGATGGACGTGAGGTGAACTTGAAATCATGATGAGATGAAGATGAAATGCACATAAGATGAACATGAGACGACAATGAGACGATGAACAGGAGATCAACATGAAACGAAGATGAGATGTTTCCAACAGTTTCCTATTGTGCGAAACGAATTTCTTCGAGTTCCGATTCGACAATCAAACGACTACGAGGATGTTGCTTTATAGACAGATATTGCAATAAGCAAAGACGCAACCTTATACGTACTGATACGAACGAAATTATAGTCAGTGGAAGCTTGACCCATTCAATGAATTCATTCGAACTGATAACACACTCTATACCTAGTCGAATACTTATCCAAAAAAACGAAGAACGTCATCATACGCTTCTCGAAAGCATATTAATATTATTGAGAAAATATCTCAGCCTCCGAATACACTCTTAAAGTAAAATCCTCGTCTCGAATCGATGGAGCTTCGTTTAACCAGGAAGTATAATAGCTAGTATTTCGCAAGGCAAATCGAACCGTTCATTTCATTCGTAATTAAGTCAGTAACGGACGAATCGTTACGAACGTCGAAACTGAAACTAAAATTTCGAAGCTAAGGAGAACGAATTTTTCCTTGGAGAATGGAAGCTCGACGGAACTTCAGTGAGTAGCAGTGAATTTTTCGGCTTGCTAAAATTTGTTCTGTCTTTGCGATACTTCGCCTACTTTTGTTGTCCCCGGCTTCTTCGTCGTTCTTCGCGTCTCTCCAGTCTTTCAGTCGCCGCGTTCTTCCCCTTACTTCGAGCAAAGCTTTTAATCCGATCCATCCATCAGACGAACGCCCTTTCGATCCTTCGCCCTCGACCTGCCTTTGATTAGCATCGACGCGTTCTTCCATCCAACAGCCAGATCCACGTCGCAGCATCCCGGAGGTGTCGAGAACAGAACGAAAGTCGCGTTGACGTAAACGAGAAAAAATCGAGCAAGCCAGGAACGAACGATTCTCGCTCCGATTTTCCACGCCAACTTCCTTCGACGCGTTTTTCGACCGAGATCATCGCGGAATGCCCGAAGGAACGTCGAGATGGAAACGTGACTGTCCTCGACTATCTTCGAATTTGGTCGAATTTCGGGCTCCCACCGATTTCGATCAGCGGACGACAGCTTCGCCTTATTGCGTGAGATCGAAACGATGGAAAGGATCAAACCCAGACTGCGTAGCGACCGATAGATAGGTTTGGAATGAGGCTCGATCGAGTCGCAAGTCACGAAAAATCGCCTCGATCGTCCGGTGTTCGAAGCTACGATAAGAAAAAGCAAAGAAGAAGAGAGAAGAAGAAAAAGGGAAGATCATCGCGGTAATCCAGGGATCCTCTTGACGCGATTCCTAGCAGAAGGACGCGCTTGGGTGACGCGACGCGTTGATCGCGCGCGGCACGCTTACAAACGAGTTTGCAAATGCGCTTCGTTTTAAGGTTAATAACCTCGTCTCAAAGCGTTGAGCGAAATTAAATTGAAGCTTTTCTCGGCGGTAAGCCGCGACACGTGCGCACGAACGATCGTTGGGAGGGGGGTGGCGGAGGGCGAATTGGAGGCGAGGGAGGGGGTGGAAGCGTAGGAGAAGACGAAGGAGGTCGGATTTAAGTCCGAGACGAGGCTTTTTTCCTTCTCTTTTCTCTCCACTTCGATCGAACTCGGAAATAGCTTCCATCGCTTTTCCACCTTCCTCAGCTTCGTCCTCTTCGTCCTCTTCGTCCTCCCCTTGCTCTTCTTTCGTTTGATCATCTTCTTTTCCCGGATCTTCCACCGTTCGACCTTAGTCGCTAGTTCTATCCTCCTCTTTCCTCTTAACGTCGAAACGGACGTCGAGGAAGGGGGTGGCTTCGGACAAGCGCCATTCGACACGCCCACCAGCGAGACCCAAAGCGAGCGCACCGTGTAATCGTAATTCCGAATTCTACTGGGCGATTAAGTTCAATTTCTATTATTCCGAAGGGCTGTATCGTTCGACCTTGCCGGAATCTGCGGTGAGATTCAATCTCGAGAGGAATTACAGGTCCTCGGTGTATATGAGAGTGCGTTCGAGCGGCTTCGTAGCGGTCAGTAGGACGTAACGTCGTTCGGAACGAGACCGAGCAAACAGCGACTGGAAACGTTAGATCTTACGAGGCGATTCTAGTCTTTCCATTCGTTTTCTCTGAATCTGAATTGATGTACAGGCGTTATTTTAGAGCCAGGAGAGAAAAATTCATTCGAGGTCGAAGGAAAATTTCGAGGGCCGACACGAAACGGAGTGAATCGACCGTGTGACACAAAAACTATCGGTCGATCGCTACTGTGTGCTTGACGAAACTGAAAAAAGTAAGAAATAACTCAAAATAAGAAAAAATTCCGTGCATTAATGAAAGAGATTTTTTCTCGTCGTGGGGGAAAATCGACGTTACCACGTGAAACGTAGAGAAAAGAAAAAAGGAGAAGCAGCGCGGCTTGCGATAAAAATTCAAACGGCGACGGATACCCACTCGATCATGGTATCTAAAAGAAAGCGAACTTCGGTCGCGATTCCGCAAGGTGGTAGACTCGCGTCAATCTTCTCTAATGTCTCATTTTAAAACACGCTCACGAGGTGTCGCGCCATCGAATCGACGGTTATAACGACGGGTGGATGCGAAAGGATTTCCGTCGGCTTTCGTGATGCGAATAAAGGAAGACGGCACAAAAAAAAATGGAGCAGGAGGTTGGCAACGAGAAAGAAGCGGCAGAAGGAAGAAAAAAATTGAGCAACGTTTCGACGCTATTCCAAGACGTAAGCGACACTTCGTTCGACTCATTTTTCAGGTCGAAACGACGTTCTTCCATTCCTAAAGAACTCTTCCTTTTTCGTACTACCTTTGATCTCGCTCTTTTTGTTTTCTACTTTTCTATCTCGTCGAAGTGAGGATCAGTTTCCTGGCGGTTAGGACGCTTAAAAAGGCCGGAAACTAATTTTCGAAGATTACGAACGAAACTACGATCGCGTTTTTCCGCTCTACCTTTTTGCGCGTTACTTCGATTAAGAAACTGACTGCAGGAATGAGTCGACGTCTATAAGAGAACGCGCCTAAACTCGGGAAACTGATAAATGTCCACGATTTTTTTTTTCATTTTGCCTACGTACTCTGATCCAACGTCAGTTGGTCAGTTTTGCATCGAAGAGAGGGAAGATCGGTGAGAAACGAGCGTAAGTGCGTCGCTACGATTCGAATTGCGGTTCACGCACGATGAATACGGACCCTGAGAGATTCGCTCGGTCGAAGTTACACGGCTGGAAATTCAACATGAGCCGTTTGATCAGTGCGTCAGAATGAAGGTGAACGCGATCACGGATTGGGTGCCTTCACGATGTTTAGTTACGGTCGATTCGACGCGCTGATTAGCACCGTTGCGTTTATGAACGTAGCCAGGACGTAACCGTCGATTATCGACGATTGTAGAATCGTGGAATCAGAGAGCGGCTGCGAGTCATCAACGTTTCGCGATCACCGGTGCAAACGGTGCCGCGGTGTCGAAAGTGGTATGTCGAATGGAGGGTGGCGAGGTCGCTAAAGATCGTCGTTAACTCTTTTCGCTCGGTTTGTCTCGAGTGATACGTTACGTAAAAATTGTAGAACGCGACATTAGTAACAGTCACGAGGATGTTTAACCTAATTTATGCAGTAGAATGTAATTTAATTGGCAGTAACACATAGCGGCACTAAACGACGAGACGCGTTATTAAAATCGAAAAAGCACTTTTATCTACCGTTGATAGTGTAAAAGTACAGGATGATTTTGCATTTATGTCCGGAGGACAAAGCGATTCCATTAGCGCCTTCCATTAGCATTTGGTAAAAAGTAATAAATTGTTGGCGTAAAAGTGTTTACGAAAATAACGACATGATTTTCGCGTGCTTGGAAAAATGAGAGAATATAAAAAAAGAGAATTCCCTTTTAGCTTTAAAATTTTTTCGTTCGTAATTCAGAATGAATTATCGATTCTTACAGTCGTCGACGCATGGCAACGAAATTGTCCAATACCATCCCACGATTTGCAAAATTTATCTCGCGCCGCAATTAAAAATATTTCAGACAGCATTTCGGCTAAATGCAACAATTCGGCTACAGGGCGAACGTGATCATCGAAATCTGAGGTGCAAGTCGGAATTTCCGCATCCTCGTCGCGTATCGCGAACGGATAGCCGAGGGAGTGACGCAACTTCTCATGGTAACTTTGGTTACGTATTTGCTGGTATCTCGATGCCAAGCCATTTCATCTTGTCGTTGTTACCTTCCTTCCTTGGATTCTGTCCTGTATCCCGTACGATCCTCCTCGTACACCGAAAGCGGTACGGGGTGGAGAAAGATGTCGCGTGCCTTCCATCGCTCCTAAATGTTAATAACAAAAAGTCGTGTCGCACGGCGAAGTAGTTTGCAGCAGGATAATGAAACGGATTAATCGGATGGCACGGCGGAAACGCGGACGAAGTAAATCGATTAATTGCGTATGCAAAGGCCAACGCCTTTGATCGATAATTAATCCAATCAATTTTATCAATTTAATCCGTCGTACAAAAATGAAATATTTTCTCACGGAACGTTGAAGGTCTTCTTTTTCTACTCCACCACGTCGCCATCTTTAACCTCATTCCTGACGGAATTTTGTCAGGAAATAGTATTTAAAAGAATGTTATACTACTTTATGACGCCTTTCGTTCAATTTTGTGTAGTTATAAATTAAAACGTAGCGAGACTGGTTAATGATAATATTAACCAGCGATTTAAATGTATTTTTGCTAAAAATTATAAAGACAACGAGGACGAAGTATATCGTTCGAGTCGGAGAAGGAATTAAATTGCGCCAATTCTTCGTACGATACGTTCTCGAATCTTAGTAAATCCTGGTGGTCGAGAGCGTGGTAATAGATACATCGAAGGTTAACGATAGACCGAAGGAGAAGAATTTCGCTCCTCCGAATTAGAGAAGCCGGACTTGACTGAGAAAGAAATGGAAGAGAAAACTCTTTTTCCATGGAGCATGACCGCGACAAGAGGCGACAACGTGTCGCTGACACCACGAGGCTCCCAGGTAAAAATCACTTTGACTAGGAGCAAGTGGACTTGTCTCAATTAGGCGCGACATGGTTATCCTCTCGCGACGTCGCCAAACGAAAATGAGGGACTCACGCGTACACGCGCGCACACAGAAGCGCCTTGTAACTAATCATTGCTAGGCAGCATTTACATAC
>JAITYT010000090.1:4186724-4206983 GCA_025433975.1 Liostenogaster flavolineata | reverse complement strand
TCTCTCTCTCTCACCTTCCTTTTGTACGTCCCACCTTCGGTCTATCTTTGTCTCGCTTTAACATTCTTTCTCTCTCGCGCGTACGCGTCTGCGTAAATATCGCGAAACGTGTGTAAATAGCGTATGTTAATGAGCGGCTGTACACCAGGTTTTACTTAAGTACATTCTCGCTCGTACGAGAAGGCGCCTATCGCGAGAACCTACGCGAAAACTTCCTTGGTAACGACGAATCTCACGTATTCGCGATTCGAGACGAAGCCGGATGCGAGTCTTTGCGATACGACGTTTTGCCGTGGCTTTTTTTCTACGAGGGTGCGTCGTTAGGATTTCCATCGAAAATGAGGCAAATTTTGTTTGGTCTGTTCCTTCCGACGGAGAAGAGATTGTCCAGCAGGAGTAGTCTGCATTATCCTGCGTGGAGCTGCATTCAAGAAAGGGTCATCTGGTGGCTTTTCTGTTTTTTTTTTGTTTTTTTTTCATCGAGAAACGGATTGTCGAAGTCTATAAGAAATCGGGCTCGAACTTGTTAATTTCGCACTTTCGAATTTATGCGATTTTTCACAATTTTCCAACCTATAGGCTTGGGATTTCTCTAGATTTTGACCAAAATTTGATTATCAGTTCGTTCGGGATCGATGTAAAAACGCTCTTTCGCTCTCAAAGAACGCGATGAATTACTGATATATTATTATTCAGTATATTGCACCGTACATTTAGTCGTAGAAAGAGTAATTTCATATGAAAATATATCCATTTCTTCCCGTTAACGACCCCGTTACCTACAAGATACTAGTTTTTACTCAAGCCAATAAATTCGTAGAGTGCGAGTGTTTCTTCACGAGTATACGCGTACAATTTATAATCGTAATGTTATGAATATATATTAAAAATTCATTTGGAGAATCTCGAAGCACCCTTCTCCTTTCAATTTTGTCGGATCTTTCAAGAACAGCAACACCACCAGCGTGATTGGAAGGATCCGAAGCCAAGCGCTCGGTGGAAGTCGAATCATCAGGTCGATGTCAATGAACCTTTCCATTCCCGTTCGACTACTTCCTGGGATAAAAGGCTCCTCTCGGTCGAGGGTGTCGATGGCTATGTAACCGCGACGAAATTACCAGCGACTAAGTTCAATCCTCTTTAAATCTGGATTTAACTCTCCGACACTCGTTGCCCGATATTCTAGCGTAATCTGAGAAACGTAGCCGCGGCACGGATTTATATCACGGGTAAGAAGCTACGCGTGCAACAAGTGCTGGAGAGCTCGAACACCATCGTTTCGCTTTCGGTTATCATTTCCGTGAAATGACAAGAAAGGGCTAATCCGACGTAATCCGATTTCATACGTTTCCCTCCCCAATTTTCCTCTTTAGATCGGCTCTTTTCCATCATCGGATCGTTCGACAACAACTCGTCAAGGACGCGTCGATATCGTCGAGACGAGGCTGTCGACACGCTTGAAAGAAACGCTGTCGTTCCTCCTACGTTCCTCCTTCGAAGGAAACGACCCATCGTTTGCAGAAACGATGGTGAAAAATAGGTCGAGCAGCGGAAATTCGAATGAAGACGAAACGATGCCTCCACTTATACATAAATATATATCGAGAAAAAAGAAGTTGCAACTTAAATAACACTCGCGCGTTCTCTTATTTATTCATTGGTTTGATCGACTGATTCCCCTCGCGATTCTCGGGCTGAGGGAAGATTCCAGGAGGGGCACGAATTCATTTATCACGAGAGCTGCTATAACCGGCTCCTCGCCCTGCGAGGGAACAAACTTTAATATCGGGAAATAAATCGCGGATGTGGTTAAGCTCGTAAAAAAGTGGGTCCGTTGTGTAACTCGATGGGTTAATTACCGCCTGTCCACGCGCGACTTTCCTTTCGGGATGGTTCCGCCGTGTTCTCGTGACCAGAATGCGCCGCTAAAGAGTTTCGTAATTAAAGTGCTTACGTTCAACTCTCGCGCTGCTCCTTTGCGAAGTAAAGAGTCTCTCGCTTCGATGTTTCGCGAGCGTTGGATGGCAAACCGACCTTTTTACGTGAAATTCGTCGTTCGTGGATGCTCGATGCTTCCGGGCAACGTTTTGGAAGCGTGGAAGCGAGGTTAGGTCGTTCGTCGAAGTTCCGTCCGTCGTTCGTGAGTCACTACAAAATGGCTTCTCAGAAGCAATTAGGAGTATCGTATCGAAGATTTACGCAAATTTTTCAAAGAACGTTTAGAATACGTAGGATTTTGACTTCGATGCGTTAGGTTTTATCATACTGCGCAGGTCTTTGTATTTCTATTTAGCATTTGTACTTCGAAGTGATTTGAATGTTTCTTTCGATCTCGGTTCTATCGAGGTTGTTCGATCGAACGACTCGCGTCGAACCTTTTAACCAAAGGTCAACTTTTAAGTGCGGCTAGTCCACTCGAGCGAGTTTCAGAATTTAAAGTAGCGGCCATTCGGAGAAACGAGAAGTTGTAAAATATCTGCGAAACATTCTCTTCGTAATTTTCGCGTATATTCGATACGGATCGATGACCGATAGATATTTTGAGGAAAGATCTTCTAACGTAGGAAATGTTCGATAACAGGATACGTATTAAATGACGAGCGGAGTAAAGAAGAAATGCTCAATATTTTATAACCGCGTATATGCGAAAGACGGTGCATTTTCTCGTTCGAAAGGGATATTTTCCATCGAAGAAACGAGTTTGCACGAAAAATGCGAAACTGGAAACAGTCAAACGAGAAAAATCAGAGGACTAGGAGAGGCGCTCGGATCGAATCTTGGACCGGCGTTAGAGCGAAACGTGATTCGCGCGAACTAGACGCGTAATGAAATTTTCCGTTACATCCAACGAAATAGAAACCCGCACCTATCCTTGAAGCTCGCGATGAAAATTGATTCTTCAATCAACAAAGTGTACGGCAGCTTAATGAAAGTCGTTATAGGGATGGGGCGGTGGAATAAGGAAGAAAAAATGGAGAACCTTTGAAATTTACCTTTCGTTTCAGGCACAACGCCATCGGGAAAAAACATGACAAGAGCACGCACCGAATAAAAAAGAGATTTATCACGCTTCGTGGGGTTATCGCAGGCCTCCTAGAAAGAAACGAACGACATCAATTCGAAGGAAAGGCCGGAGTAACGTCGAACAGCTCGTAAAAAATATGGAAGGCGGCATATTAAAGAGCCGTGTGCTCGAAACGAGAAAATACGCTTGTTCGAAGCGCGTCTATTCCTCCTCCTCCTCCTTCCTCGTCTAGTTGTCCTCCTCTTCATCGTGGAGAAGCACGAACGATAAAAGCTGCGCCGGGGTAAACGATAAACATGGTGAGGCTGAAAACGTGGCAAAAGCGTGGCTTCGGCTCGTTTTATCGAGATATTAAAGCGACTCTTTACGGATTAAATGGCGGCGATCGGTTAAACGGCGTCGTCGACGTCGACTACGACGAAAATAAGCCGCATCATCGGAAACACGAGGTTCGAGCAATTACGAGCGCGGGTTTGATTACGTCCTTCGCGATCCTTTCTAGGGAGAAAGAATATCGTTCTCGTCGTTGCGAGCCGGGCAATAACGCGACTCGAAGGAGCTCTTGTTATCGAGTGGGTGGGTAAAAGGGTGGCTGGACGACTGGAGGGGGAGGAAACTGTTGAAGGGGATAGCGGTTCTGCCTCGCAGCCTCTCAAAATCGAATTACAGGCGTTTCCTGAGTCGAAGCGTCGGATCTTAAAGGGACGACGTGGAGCGAGGGATGATTTTCGAAGAGAATTCCAACGACGTCGTGACGATCGATCGATGTGCGTCGGCCGACTCTGGATAAGGGGACGGAAGTGTAGAGAGGAAAGAGATAGAAAAAGTGATCCGCGTACGCGTAAAATTGGGATCGGAAACGGCGATAAGATGATCGCGTCCTCCGCATTTAACGAGAGAAGGAGGAGAGAAATTTGATCGAATCGTTCGCATCCAATTAGATGCCGAGTCCTACCGAGTACGAAATTAGCCTCTTGTCCTCTTCTTCGTTCGGCGAGGGACGTTTCGTTTCTTCGTCTGGAAGAAGTCGATCGGGAAGCGAGAAGAAAGGGCCATCAACGAGGTCGATGGTAAAACCGAGCGGATCGCGTCGAGGTAAGTGGCCTCGAACCTTCCGAGTGCCACTTTGACGAAGAAACGCCCAACAACTCGATATTCGAGATGAGAGAACCGTCGTTCGGTATGCAAGCGATGCCTGTTACGCCCACAGGTTTGCGCCTACGTACCTCGAAGAACGGAATGCGTTCTACGTTCGGTTTGTTCCTTCCTCGACGATGTACCTGCGTAAACGATCGAATCGCTTGAGATTCTCGGGCGGAATCGAAAAGCTACGGATTATGTTGCACAATGACACAATTTATAAAAGAATTTTTAAAATAAGTCGGGTGATTTTTGCGAGGGGAATTTCGTTTGTTCGTTCCTCGATGATTCAGTTGCGCAAACCTTCGAATCGCTTGAGATTTTCAGGCGGAATCGAAAATTATTAAATTGCTCAACAATGCGCTATTGTTCGTTTTTACCAGGAGACGCTTTCCGTGAGTTATGGATTTTTCAAAAGGCAAGGTCCAACGTCGATGCGGTATTTGAGATGGGAGAATCGTCGTTCGGTATGCGCGTGATGCGCCTTCGTCCACAGGTTGGCGCCTAGTGCGTCGTCCGTCGTACCTGTACGCGGTCGGAATGCTTTTCGCGTGGAGTCGACTGGTTCGACAGCTTTTAGCTCGTCTACAACGAGAAAACGAGAGAAACGGTACGGACTCGCCACAGTTCTGTTCTTCCATCTTCGCGCGAATTATCGTCTTTGGTCAAGGACCTTGATTTAAATTTATCAAGTCACCAAGTCGTGAAATTATCGTTTCTTTCACTCCATGACACACGGTCCGTCTCCTGCGAAATTTGGTAAAAAAGACGCCGAACGCCAATTCGGTATTCGTCTCGAATCGTATCGAAAATTTAGCCGGAGAAGCGATGACCTTGAGACTTCGAAATTTAAAGAAAAATGTAGCTCGCACTCAGATATTTTCTATTTCTGTAATAGCAGAGATCTCATAGCAGAAATTGTTTGCGGAAAGTTCGCTTAAAATCTCGACGACTCGCGATATTTCGACGAACAAACGTCGTTTTGTTTCCGTCGAATACGACCAGCATTTTCTTCTTTTTTATTATTTTCTTTTCTTTGAACACAGATATTCTTTTTCCGAAAGCAGGCGTTGATCTGGAAAGCGTCACGGAAAAATAAACTTCGAAAGAAAACTGAATTTTATCGGAAAGAAGTATTGCGACGAAACCTTTACGATTATTTAACTCGTAGCACGGCGTAGAGAAAAGTATCTACGTCATACGAACTCACTCGATCTTCGCCGCTAATCCCATACACTTTTCTCCGTGTCGCGCCGTTCCTTTTTCTCGGAAATTTTTTTCGTCCCTCCCCGTTCCACCGTGGCTGGCTCCTTTTTGCCAGTCTTTTTTCTTAACTTCTTCCTCCCTTTTCCTTTCCAACATCGCTTTTTTCCAAAGGCCACGAAGTTGACCAGCGCGCCAAGTGACCGTCGGTGCATTTTTAATTATTAATTAACGCGATAAACGTAATACCGCGGCTTAAAGACTCGCAAGACGCAAACTCGGTTATCGTTTCGTCGTTCACACGGGACTTTGAGGGTAAGTCGCTCGTTAACCCGTCGAACTTTTAGCTCTCGACTACGCGCGTGGATCGATTCATTTTTAGCGATACTCGCGGACTTTCCGTCCCTTCGAATTCGTCATTTCACCGCGTTATTATCGTACGTATTACGAACACAAAGATCGCAAGATCGTTATACAATAACTAGCCTTGTTATCGGAACGTCGTATTGCGATAACAATAACCGTGTAATTACCGGTATTCACGGTATGATTAATATTCCATAATTAACGTAACGGCATTAGAATATAATATGATGGTAATAATTGGCATCGTTACGGTTACGCGTCGTAAGCTCGTAAGCGCGATATTTTCGGTAGCTTTTAACACTTCGCGATTTAACCCAGAATTTTCGTTCTTTCAACTTTTTCGCAAGTTCCCGCTGCAAATCCTGCCTCGAAATATACGTATGTGTATCTATCGGGTTCTCTCGTTCTCCGGAGAACGGAGCAGCGATATACGCACATAATCCCGGCCGCTTATTCATGGATCTGGGTTATCTGAAGTTTGGGATAACGGGAGTTAGTGTCTCCTGTATAATCAAGGCCATGGTTAGGCCACGAACTTTCCATAAGCGGAGTAACACTGGTCATTTTACGGACGCACGAACGTTTCAATTTCCTTTCGCGAATTCGACTGTTCGTTAAATGCGAATCGATGAGCTTCCAGATTCGTTGGAAGATAATTTGCATTGGACGAAATAGGTGTCTTGTTTCTAACGTAATCAACTGACGAGAATTTAATAAATGCACTAGAAATGCGATCCGCCATCTTGAGATTCAAGAGCTGATTTACATCTTTGCAACAAAATTGATGAATCTTATCGTGTTATCGTTAATAATTGTTTCGTTAAATAAATACTATATTTTATATGTATCGCAGCTTGTAATGATGCAGATTGAGTAATTTCTTGGCTTAACAGTCACTTTTTCTTGGCGAAAAATAATTTAAAATTTACAACTTGGCTCACTTAGGTAAATCTTTGGGAATCTCTAGCCTAGAACTTACGACTATGTTATAAAGATTCTACGCCGTGCATCATTTTTCAATGATTACCACCGGCATCGTCTATCTAGGCTTCCTCCAGAACGCTTGAATAATGTCGTCTTCGAGAGCACCTGCTATATTACACGTACGCGTTAAATTCTTTCGATCCGTCGAACAGAACCATCCGATGAGCAGCCGACCGTGAAACGTTCGAGTGTTACGTTCACGCCTCGTGCAAATACGAAGACTCGACGGCTTTGTGTCGTCATTGCACGGACGAAAAATCTTCATAGTCGCGATAAAAAACTTACGTTGCGGCGTAAATACAGCGCGGACTCCGTCGATTTTTTTGCAAAGCACAGAAGAGCAGCGGGAGGACAATGCGCGTCTTTTTTTCTCATTCGCGGTACGTTGCGATAAAAACTGCGACGTCGTTCGATGAACCTTCGATCGTCTTGTTTTTATACAATATTGCGACGATCACACGTGAAAAACGTTCGACGTATATCAAGATCGAAGAATTCACTTTTAAAACGAGCCAATGCTCGTTAATTTCTCGCGATTGTCGAAAAATTGTTGCCATATGACACTAAGAAAAACCAGAATAAATAAACGAATGAATGAGCGAACAACCAGATTAAGACGTTGTACAACACGTGAAAGATTCCATCCTGAGGCCAATGCGTATTTAATGGAGATTAAAATGAAAGGAAAATTATAATTCGCCAAGAAAAACCATGGATGGATCGTGCGAAGCGAGATCGTGAAATTCGATAATCGCGGACTCACTATGTTATCTCTTTCGCCTTATGACTGTTTCCGATTTTCTCGAATCTCTCTAGGCTGTTTGAAACAAATGATCGAAAAGCTCGTCGACGTGAAACTTCCATCGCCTTCCGGGCTTCGAGCTATCGAGAGCCGAAGCTTCGAAAGCGTCGTGTTTAAATCACAGCTCGGTGCACTAACGTACATTACGACGAGCTATCGTATGAAACGAGGGAGAGCGAGGGCTTCGATCGTAAGGAGAGAGAGAGAGAGAGAGAAGATCAATCCAACGCGTCGATATTCGCGTATGAAAGTACCTTTCCGTCCCCTATAAAAATAAATGGCACTCGCCACGAAGAGGAGCCTCACTCGAAACGAATTCACCCTGGAAGAGCAGCCGACCGATTCGACTTTTGCGCCTTTCCAGAAGAGAGGAAGAACGACGACGACGACAGCGAGCAAAGAACGTGACAAGTGCGAGGAGCGATCGAATTCGGAGAGAAGAAGGTCAAAAACGACGAGGACGAAGAATAATCGCGAGGGGAGGACGCGCGGACTGCCGCGACAACGCGGATTCGAGTCGACGTTGAAAGGAAAGTGGAAGAAGGGCGCCCCTTTAAGGGCTGCGAAATAAGCATCGCGGTCGAATCTCATGGCGCAGAGAGGATTTCGACGACTCCCACGGCGCGTGGACAAAGCATTGGCAAGCTGGTGCGGTCTTTCGATTTGCCGTTGGCGCGACAGGAAGGATCGAATTTAACCGTTGATGGTGATTGAGCGAGTAACGACGGATGTCGAGGATTTTTCTCAATTTACATGGACTTTTGGGAAGGCGACGGCGAACGAACTTGGAACGAAGATCGGCGCACGACAGTTTTCAAGGTTATCCATTACGAATCGGAAGAGAAGAAGTTTTTGAAGGACAGTCGTTCGAAAAGAATTTAATCCCGAGGTTGGAGGATTCGTCGTCGGTCGTCTCGAGTGGAGAAGCGAATGTTTAATCAAACTTTTCTACGTGGTAGTGGCGAGTTATTTCGCGCGTCTGTGCGATGCATTGGATTATACTTGACAAATTTCTTGTAAAAATCGCTAGAAAATACAACTTTATTCATCTTTTTCTCCGCTCTTATATCTCAAAATGTTCTTCATCTTTATAAAAGTATTTCGCTTTTTTACCCTAGTGTCTATCTTTTTTTGTCACCCCGTATATATCTGCAATAGTTCACCTACCTAATTTTGAATTCTCGGTTTTGATGAAACCTAGTAACCTAGTACTTATAAAAACGTTTGTTACTTTTTGTTACGAGATGAAAATCTTCGACTGTTCGACGAATATTTTGAAAACTATTAGAAATGAAATAATTCGTCCAGTCTTACTTTCGATCGGCACGCCTCGAAACGAGTATCAATACTGCTTCTATTTTCGTGTCGAATCTTTGAATCCACGATAGAAGGGAGAAGATTAAAAATTAAACGAGAAGGCAAAAAGTGTCAAAAAATGAATGAAATTTCACGTCGAAATAAATTCGGTTTTTGGCCGTTGGATGCAACTGGATCGTCTTCTTTTTTCGATCGAAATTGCAACAAGATAAAGCACGTGCGTGCTGGAAAAATTGGATTCCTATTTTCCGAGATTTTAATGGGAAACCGAAACGCGTCGTACATCAATTTATTCGAGGCTCATCGAAAGAATTTCAACGATTCGGGATATCCAAAGGCTATTCTTTTCGCGGAATAAATCTGTCGATTTTCGAAATTAAATAGCGTCGAGTGCGATCGTCGTGAATTCGTCTCTCGATCGATTCGCTTCGAAGTTTGCTGATTCACGCGACGTTGATCCACGATAAATATTCTCCTTTTTAACTGCCCGCGGAACTGCGAAGCCTACGGCGAGTTTACACTTTGCCACGAAAACGTTCCGCGTCCGTCGCCTCGTCGTGTCGTTAAATTATTCGACCAATTATTTCCGAATTATTCGAGATAATTCGCGAATCCTTGCGACCCTCTATCGTCGCGAACATCCCACGCGAATCACTCGAACAGAACTCCCAAAATCACGAGGATATTTCGATCTTTTCAACGTATTTCCAGTGAAAATTCGAACGATTCGTCGGTGCTGCCCGACAAAGGGAACGTATCTTTGTCGAAGAAAGAATACCGAACGCATGATAAAAAAAGTGTAATATCCGGAGCGAATCCCGGAGGAGGATCGATTTGTGCACTTCGACCGGTACCGATTGCGCTCGAATTACGGCAGCTTTTGACGCAGTCGATGGACGAAGGAGAACAGGAACAGGAGGAGGAGGAGGAGGAGGAGGAAGTACGAGTCTCGTAATCACGATGACTCTCGAGGTACAATCGACTCCGTGACTGGACGAACTGTAACGCGCCGATGGTTATCGTAGGTCGTACGAAAACGTAACGCGAGTTCGCAACGGTCGAACGATCGAAAACGTCGGCCCTTCCACGATCACGCACCGAATATTTTTCGAGTGCACCGTCGAGCCTCGACTTCCTCGACGTTCGTTATTCTCCTTTCTCTCCTTCTTCTTCTCTCTCTCTCTCTCTCTCTCTCTCTCTTTGCGAATTTTCGCCTTTCTTCTCTCTCTCGCGCGTGGTTTTTCTCCGATCACGGGCTTCACGCATCGTTCACACGATAATTGGACAGATTCGCGTGATTCTTCCATCCCTTTACGGCAAACGCAGTCCGTAAGGAGGCGAGAGGCAAGTTCCAATGTTCGTTGGTTAATTAAGCCTCGTTTACCTTTGACCGTACGCTCCGTCGTCCTCCGGCCGACCTTCCATTTAATTAGCGATTTCGTGGCGCCGCTATAACTGCCGACAATACTCGCGTGCCTGCCTACGACGCGATTCCACTTCGAAGTTTCGTTGGACGACGCCAATACTAAATTTCACCGATCGAAAGCCGCTTGGAAGAAGTCGCGAGTCGGCGGAATCGTGCGGCCGCGATTTATTTCACATTTTTCGTGCTTCATCCGCGTCGTCTGCTTCGATAATGATTCGAGCACGCGGATTGCGAGATTGCAGAGACGAGAGGCTAGCGATTCGACAGAAGCCCACGTATTCCACCGACTCGCATCCTTCGACCTTCCAAACGAAAGATATCGCTTTTTGCTACGCCCGTTTCTTATCCCAGAAGCTCGCGTGAGGAGCAAAGGAGTCGACCAGAACCGTCGCATCCTTCGTAAAAATAGTTTCGTTCGTGATTAACGACGTCGAGATCGATCTCGTACGCGTGAACACACACGGAGAGAACGTATAAATCACGCGCACACGTACTGTTAGAATATTGTACTCGTTACGAGTATAAAAAAATTACACGAATATCGGTTGAATTCATATCCTTACGAAATTGAAAAGAAATAACAAAATGGAACATTTTTGAGAAAATCTTCTTCGTTGAAACGTGACTCCAGCAATGGCCAGTACGACTACAAAAACAAAAACAAAAACGTAACGAAGAGAGAGAGAGAGAGACGAACGTTCGCGTGTAAAGAAAATCCGACATTTCATACGCACCAGCCTACCTAATAAAAGCAGCGCACGAATTCGGATTACCAATAGAACGGAGGCCATCCGTGTGCTTAACGAACGGCGTTAATTTATTCGAATAACGTAAGCAGAAGACGCGGAAAGAAAGGCGGAAGCGTAACTTTCGTTAAGTGTGGTCGATCGACCGCGTCCTTTCTCTCCCTCTTCTTATCCGGTCGATTTTCACGAGACCCTCGTCTCGTCGTCGCTTATTTACGATCGCGGTCGGCGTCTCGCTCCTATACCGAATTACCGGACCGTACCGCGGCCCTTTACCTGGCCGCGCGGCACGACGTCGTAAATACGTTCGCGCTCGAACACTCGGAGAAGAATCGTTGCGAGTCACGTACGGCTACGTCGTCGATCGCCTTACTTTCGAGCTCGACGAACGACGAGAGAGAACTCAACGGATTGCGAAGCCTACCTCGAGTCGAGATGGCGATTACGGAGGAAAATTCGCGGTAGGAGAGGCTCACCGCGACTCCTTTCGACTCTTCTTGACGAGCGACACGAATTTATTCTTCCTCGAGATTCGTTCTCGAGGTGTTTCGTCCTTTGACGCGAATTCTCCATGATCGGTTTGGCGAAATGCTGGAAGAGAAATTATTCGAAGGTTTTAATTGAAAGAATAGGACCGATTAATTTGTGCGACGTGAAATGACGTTTCGGATCGAGGGACAAATTCGATCTGAATTTTAAGATCTTTATTATATCGCTTAAAATGGATCGAATGTTAACTCGATCTAGATCGATGTATCGAATTATAAACGTTGCGAGATAATATCGCTAATTTTAATAATGAAGAAACGTTGCGTTCGATAAATTTAAATTTTTTCTACGAGTTAATTCGGTGGATCCTTACGCGGCAAAACTGCTATTTCCTCGTTGACCCGCATCCATTCTTCCCTCCTCCGATGCACGCGAAAACTTTTGACCCTCTTAAAAGCTCCCGTTTGTCTTACTAAAGTTTCGCACGACAGCCGGCTCGTTACAGGTCAGGAAGCACCGGAAATACTTTCGCTGACAAGTTAATCGGCTGTATCGTCGCGGACGACTGCGAAGGGTAAATGGAATTCGATTTTTACGCTTTGCGTTTGTACGCGAGTGGATACGCTTGCACGAATGATACCTTATGTTAAGAAATTTATGCTGAATAGTGCGTTTCAAGAACGCGATAGCAAGACGTTGAACGTTGATTAATGCTACGTTCATTTTTATTATCTTACAAATCGTCATCGTCGAGCCACTAATACCTCGCTTGCGCCATAATATTAACGATATCTATAATATAATATAACTGTAATGTAATATGATATATTACATAGAAATATAATAGATACTTTGCAAAAGATATAACATGTCAAACATTTTACAATTTCATTTTTATTTTTATGAAAATATTTAAGAACAAAATAAGCTTTGTGTTTCCACGATTTTATAGGTAATCTTTAATGGTGATATACATTTTATTTCGTATAAAAATTGAAGATGTTACGCATTCACGTAGTTCCGTTTTCCGCATATCGACACATTCCCTGTGAGTCTCTCCTTTCATGGCGTGAACATGGAATCGGAGGTGCGAGTATGATTCTGGGTGTTGTCCATTCCATGGAAAAATTGCGAGCTCCGTTTTGTGGATAAGTCGCTACTAGCAACAGCACCGACATTAGTGTGAATAAAATGAAATCTATTCGAATGAAATTCATCTTCGCAAAATAATAGCGATCCAGAAGAAAAATCTGCAACAAAATAAATAAATGCTGTAAGAACTAGGAAGACAAAGTTAAATAAATTAAATAAATGTAGAATGTACAATCCGTTATTTTAATTCCCAATAAAAAAAAATTATGAATTCATATTCATCGAAGCTTCTTACACGTAAACAATGCGAACATTGAAAGAACTTGTTCCATTTACGGCGTTCTAAAACTGAACAAATTCAAAAACTTACGAGCAATGGAAATTTCGATCTACAGCTGGATTCTGTAGTTCGATCTACTGTCACAGTTGGAAAACTCTTGATTGAGCAGGCGAGAATCGACGATATTTATATCTCGCAAGAAGTGGTTGATTACGTAATATTGCATATTTCAATCGAGACGAGAGGATATCTGAAGAAAGATTTCAAGGTCGATACCATTGTATATGTTCGCCATTTCATTTATAGCAGAACGATGTTTGTTAACGACGATGATTTTTGGTGTCGATTCGTATCTTTTTTTCATCTTATCGATTTTTCTTGAATATTTTTAAATAAATATTTGTAAGTAGGCTTTAAACGATCAAAATCACTACAATTTATGTGTAAAGGCTCGATCTGTAATGTAGTTCCCAATCTGGTATTAGACGTATTTTTTATTTAAATTCCTTGCAAAATTTTTCTTACTAACAACATCGATAATAATCGCTATTTTAAAATTTAACAACGATCTATAATGGATCGTGCTCTGTTAATTTCGATATGACTTAAAGAAATAAAAAATTATGAGATGGTTATGAAATCATTTGTTAGCAAATAAACGATAATTTCTCCAATCCAATGATCATTTAAATCGAGATTTATCGAAATTAGCGATCGCATTTTTTAAAAATATTTTTGTCGAGACATTCTAAATCTTATCGCAACGAATATTCCATAAGTAAAGTATACATTTCTTCCTTTAATGGCGCACACACACGCACAAGCACGAAATCACGAAGAATTTCTAAGGTACCAGTGATTCAGCGAGTCTTTGGTTAAGGCAGTGATATGCAAGGTCAGATAATGCTTCACTTCGTAGAATACGATAGATTTCTTAGCCATAAAAGAGAAGGCATGGATGCAATGTACGTGATCGAATACTAAGAAGGATGGCTGATTATTCATACTCGCGCGTATTAATCATGTCAACGAAGAGCGTGCACCAAGTTATAAAAATGCTTGATACGCCGGTCCGTTAAAGAAGAAACACGTTGAAATTCAAAATGAGCGTAATTTTTTATCAATCGAGAAACGAAACATTGCTTCGAATTAAAAATGCTTGCAAGTGTATTTCGATGAAGGTCCTTGTTAAAGTTCATTGGGATATGCATTACGTAAGATAAATAATCAAAAATCTATGTAGTTGTTGCAATGGTATAATGATTTCGATGATTATAGTGGTCAAACCAGTTCCTGTAGAAGATATCTTCTATCAACCTCTTGTCTAAAGACAAATACCTCGGTTCGTCGGAAGAGTGAGAGACTTCATCTCGAGTATTCTTCGCTATTGTCGGTATTATTTATCGTCGCAAAGGCAATCCTTTCAATTTTTTGGAGATAATTGGGCAATCGAGCGATACTTCCTATTTATACAGCATTCACGTTCAACGAGCAACAGACTGGGTAGTGGTGCTAGAACAGAAGTGTGTTTATTACTTCCTTAGTTACTGAATCAAGTCGAGTGGCTGCTTTAGAGTGAGCATCGACGAAAAATTCGAATTCGACACTATATCTTCGGAACGAGAAAGGTAATGCGAGATCTTCGATTCCACTGCGGGTTGCAAACGATTTAAGAAGCTTGTAAATTTTAAAACCGTTACGTTCGTATGTTTGTTCGAAACGCGTTTCATATTTTATTCTTTTATTAAAATGCGCATCATATTTTACAAGTTCGATATAAAAATTGAAATTTTTCACCTTTCATATTTCTATATCGTTAATCTTTGTCATTTGAATCTATTTATTTTGTATACTCGAACGTCATGACTAATGATACTGGTTTTAATTTTTCTAGCGTTTTTCGAAATATTTCGATATGGTGAAAGATTTTCTTTTTAATAAATACATATTATAAAATAAATTGTCATACGCGAATGTAATTATACGAACATCAACGGTGGTCTACTCTAATTTTCCGAGAGAGTATTCTAATGCTTATTTTAATACGTAAGAGCACACGTGTATATTGAACAAATATGCGAGTTCGTCGAAACATAGATCGATAGACCGATAAATTATTTTTTCACTCGATTCCTTCACTCCTTGTATTTGTTTTGCAGGAAGAGCTCAAGGAATACAATTTCGCAAACATGAAGTTACTTAGTTTAGACTTCCTTATATTATCCATTTTGTCGATGGTGTTAGCCTGGCCTATCGATTGCTACAATCGTTCGGTGATGGTTGCACAGTCTCCTCAGATTATAATGGGTCCACCGATTTCATGTCCACAAGGTCAACGAAAAGACAGCCACGGTGTTTGTCGTGAAATCGAATAAACACGCGAATTAAAATTCATAATTCCAGCTAAACGCTAAATGTAATAGAATTATAAAATAATGATTCAATAATCAATGGTCGTTAAAAATGGCCAACATACGTTTTATGATTTCATACGATGAAATAAGACGAATTTTCTTTGTTCGAATCTTTTAAAAATGTATTTTTAATCAAGAATACCAGCGTTCTCCAAAATAATTGAAAACAGTAATCAAATGTATCTACAGCGATCGTTAATTACATACCAGAATAAAGATTAATGCATCGAAAATATATTCCCGAAAAATAAAATCCCTTTATTGCGTTAAAATTTCAACAAGTAAGTGTCTTATGAAACTTTGTTAGAATATGCAACGAAGTAGCATCAAACTCCAAATATCACTATGAGAATGAATATCACGAAACAGTGCAGCTGGAGGATATGGCCTGCTGCAGTTTTCCTCCGGCTAAACTCTGATTGCGATTGGTTTTTAGTGCTGCACGTTTTCTCTCTCGGTAGAGTATATTTAATTGAATATGTATAATACGCACACACGATACAAGACCGTGATTTGCGTAACAATTGCAAACGAAAAATAAAAACGATCTTATGCGCAGAAGAAAAGTATTTTATAAAATATATAGTATTTACTATTAAACTAATTAATACGACTATTAAACTTTCAACGTTATACATACGATATAATTATAGTAGCTTCTTAAATAAATAAACTTTTGATTTTTATAATCAATAAAGACCATGATTTACGATGTAATCCGTTGATTAAACAATGTCACGATGATATCGATCGTCTTCTCTCAATTACTGGTCGTTCGCGTCCGAGTTACGTTTTTCCTTCGTCCACTTTTACTATCGCGAATCGATACGCATCTAATTGTAAGATGATTAAACTTTCGTTTTAAGCCAATGGAATTAGCAAATGTTTTAATTTGTATCTTGGTTCACTTTATGAAATGAAAGTCGTTAGACAAATCTGCGCCGAAATATTCTTTCAAACCTGAATTTGTAACACGCGCGAGTTAATTTCGCCTAATATATTTATAATTAGAACCTCGACATACCGTCGAAATTCGACGAGAAATAATATATAAAATTTCGCGATGGAGGAATTTCTCTTTTCAGAATTCATAATTCAACCCGATAAAAAAACTAGCTCCTCCGATAGTCTTTCTCATCAGAAATACATTTGTCTGTATTTTATTCGTAGACCGAAGGTGAACGTTTCAACGTATCGATACGACTCACAGAGAGTTGTGTTTATAGTATATATATTATAGTGGTAATATAAAATAAATTTCAGTAATAATTCGTCAATCACATAATAAACATACTCTATTGTTTATATATTATATGTTGTACAGCGACGATGATGAAACTGCAGACAAATTTAACTCGAATAAGTAAAATATTAATAAACTAAACTGCATAGATAATAACGTAAATGAAGGTTTAACGTTAAGTATGAATATAACAGAGGCTTACAGAAAAGCACATCTATTATTTAGCGGTAAAGGAACCGAAATTTACACGACTGTCCAGAAATATTATAACGTTATATTACGAAACAATTGAAATATATTTAAATAAGATGTAGTTACCTTACAGATTTTACAAAAGAGGAATATGAGGTATTTTTGTGCGTAGAAATGACCACGTATATTGAAAACGAATGAAGGAGAGAGGCGTCTATTGGATAAAGCGAGAATAGTGGGCAAACCTGTTTATACGTAAGGCATTATCTTTCCTATACGTACACCTACACCTTGAAATTTTGACTTGTTAGCCGTGGAGTTTTCTTTTAAGTGGAAATGCCTTTATATTTAAGATAATAGATATTTTGTAACAAAAAAGAACATTGTTATTCCGCAAGAAATAAGGAAAAATAAATTCGATAGTATAGAAAAGAAAGCAACCTGAGGTATAAAATCTATAGCTATAAATATATAATATTTAAAAAATTCGTGGATTAAATGTAAATGTAAAAAGGCGAATCATTAGCAAAGAAAAGCGTGCAGTCGTATGCGATCCAGCTATATTCCGTGCGATAGAAACTCAAAGAGACCCGGGTTTGCACTTAACACGAACACTGAGTTTATCACATTGACATAGACGAGCATGGATGTATCTGAATGAAATATTAAAAATAAAGTACGATTCTAAGGAATCCAAACGAGACTTGGCTCCTCTTTTGAATCGTTAAATAGGTTAGTAGGAAGAAAGCATTGAATGAAAGATAGAAATTCAAAAGAGAAAAAATCCTTTCCAGACATTTTATGACATATCGATCTGGATCTTCTTCGTGAACTCGAAAAAATGATTTATGCGCGCAACAGACTCGAATCGATTCGAATAAGAAAAATTTCAACGCCATATGAGTGACGTTTCTTCGAATTATAGTCTAGCGTAATGCACATCAATCAAACGCAGGTACAGTTTATATCTGCGAGTCCGTACTTTGAACGAAGCTCTCGAACGAAAAATCTTCGGATCGTTACGAAATAAAAGGAAAAAATTAACGGACCATACGTTACCTAGGCGCGTGCGTACCTATGTACGATTTTCTACGCAAACCGCGCGCGCGCAATAAATCAAACGTAAGCTTCGACGTCGATAATAGTGGGTATGTACAAGTGGTGATTATCGGCCAGCAAAACAGAGAGTCGCATTAGTCAGCGAAATATGTAATCTGTCAGGTACTGGTGCGCCCCGAATAAAAACCGAGAGGAAAGCTTACAAACCGTAACTCAGCGAATTCACGCCAGCTTTCGACGGACTGCAGAACAGCTGGATATTCTAAATGCCACCGATTTTCGATCAGATTTAAAATTATGGAAATTAAATACTTCGTTTTATCGCGCATAACCATATATACGGTCGATGTAAAAATAATTCTATTTTTTGGTAACTGTTAATTTTGATACTTATCTTCGAACAATCTGTTTTTCAACTATAGTCGTACAGTACACCTCGAAATAAGAGTTTAAATAAAATTCGTCGTATCGTGAAACTCCGATGGATTGAAAATCCTAGCGTTGATATCGAGGAAGCAATATTTTCTTTGTACCAGTTTTTCTATAATCCATGGGAAAAGGTTTTGAAGAAGAATTTTTACACTCTGTCGGCCTTACGTGCAACTTCGCTGCATCAATAGTTATCGCTCGACTTAAACACAACTGCCATGCCTAATGATCATTAACTGGCATTGCATAAATTGTTTATGGTCACCCGTTAGAAGGCGTTTGTGCTTTCATTTCAATCAGTTTATAGCATTTTGAATGGTCCGAACTTATATTTATAGAATCGTGTTTATAAAGTGTGAACATTTTATTAAAATTTGTCACGAAATTCTGCGTAAGTAATAATTATATTTAACGTAATAAATTTTGTTTCGCGCATAAATGATGCAACGCATGAATTTGCAAATTCGCTGGTCATTTGGCGGGTTTCTTCTGGTAGATAGATATCGGATATGACGTACCCCTGATCGTTTACCAAATAGAAAAAATATTATGCAATAATTTAAACCATTATAGAGCAAATTTGAAGATAACTCCTCTTTAAAAAAAAAAACGTATAATATCAATCGTAAATCAAAATTTTGCGCGAATTAAAATTCGTATCGTTAACAATGAATACGAGTGCATTAATACGAACTGATTCTCATTATTAATAAAGACACGCGGCAAATATCCGCAGTTCCAGTAATGTAAAAATCTAAAGAATTTCTCAATTCTTTGTCGTAAAATTCCATGGAATGGCGAATTGTAACCATGAAGCTGGAAACGTGCGTTTACCTAAAAATTCACCGTTCCCGGAATATTTTACTTTGACTGTTTTACCACGGTGTACCACGTGCCGTGCCTTTTTCGTCGAAATACGTGCTTTATAATGTATACGCTCGGTTGGGAAAAAAATGGAAATTGTACTTCGAAGGTTCGCCGCGCTTTTACGCGAACTACACCGAAGAAACTACAGTCGTCTTTTCGTAGATGACAAGCCAGGGCGCACAGATGGACGGATATCGTCCTACGCTGACGTCTCGAAGCACCGTTTACTTACGAGACTACCGCTTTCTCGTAAGATTTTACGATACGGTCCTGCGATGCGGCTGCTGGATGCGCCACGAGTAACGCGTCGTGTCCCGATGTCACGCGAAGTAGCTACGTTTCTCTCCGTTTCCTCGCGCTTCGCATGCGTCCTTCGAGCGATCACGTTGCACCGTCTTACGATTCCTTTCGACTTTGCACCTCGAAAGTCATTCGATATGTAACAGCGATATATTTCTATTATCGCGATATAAGAGCAATAACGGCAATGACTACGATGTGACTATAATAAAAGAGCTTGTAACGTGGCTATTCGGTACGTATGTTATCACCGATTAACACCAGGAAACGACCGTATTGTCTTGAAAGAATATTCTCACAAAAGAATATATATGCGATGAAATTTTCCACGACGATTGCACCTTCATCGAAAGAAAAATATTCCCAAAGAAAGGAAGAAAAAACAATACACCTGGAAAGACGTTTTTCCATAACGGCAGAAGAGACAAGTTCGAACGAACGACGGGGGAAAAAACGGAAAAGAAAACCAATAGTGTAAAAAAAAAGAAAGAAAGAAAGAAAGAAAGAAAGAGAGCTTATAAGCCGATAAAAGAGTGATTTCACGACGCTCGGCAAGCTCGTCTTTGTCCTCCTCTTCGTCGTTGTCCACCTCGTGGTCATCGTTTCGGGCGCATCGCGGATTACCTCGTTCCCCTACTACGGCGTCGTCGTCGTCGTCGGTCGTTCGGTTCAACCGGCGTTTCTGTAGTTCGCGCGGCGAACAGCGCCGACGCCGACGCGGACGCCGACGCCGCCGATTCTCCCGCTGCCGCCCTCGTACGGTAGCGAGCAGGCAGGCCACCCTTTACCACGACCCTAGAGCGGGGGATTCGACGGTGCCTTCTTCGCCTCCGCTCAGTAGCGCCGGGCGTCTCGACGCGGCTGCATGTCGTAAAAGGGGTGTGT
>JAITYT010000090.1:4156273-4175869 GCA_025433975.1 Liostenogaster flavolineata | reverse complement strand
TTTTTTTTTTTAATCGGACCTATTATTCTCTTCCATTTTTCTTCCTTTCGCGAAAGTACTTTTTTTTTATCGAAACTACTTGTGCAGGCTAAATTAAAAATGTTCGTACGTCAAAAGGAAAATAGTGGATGAATAAACGGCGTGTCACGACGAAAGACACGTTAGAAAACGAGGCGTTGGATGACACGAGACACGATCGAGAAGAATCGACAAAGGCGTGCATCTAGCCACGATTTCAAAGGCGAAGACAGAGGAATATTCTCTCGTAGCGGAGAAACGGGTATCGCATTCTTCCGCGACGTTCTCGTAGAAGGACGACTACGTATCCAAGTTCGTCCTGAAACGCGAGATACTTCGGAAAACTTCCTTCCTCGATTTATTCTTTTGAACTTGTTGATAGCGGTAGATACCACGGCGTATTCCTCCACCCCCTCGCCTCCATTCCATTCCCTTTTAACCCTTATGCTCGCTTACCCTTCGTCGTGGAGGCTAGTTCCTCGATTCTTCGGAATTTCCACCTTCGTAGCTTCGTATCTTTGTCTTTACGTCCTTCGCCGCAATGTATACTTTCAACTTCGAGTTTTACGATCCGGCAATTAAATCCTTTCAACTCCGCGGGTACCGCGAGTAAATCGACATCCGTTCGATCGACCACGTTTCTTCGTCTCTTCCTCTTGGTTAGGCGGAGTCCAACCGTATCCGCGACATACGGCTCGAAAATTGTAAATTAATACGCGCCGAAGAACATCGAAGCTCTCTAATGAGACTCTCGAAGAACCTTAATGAAAACTTTAATGAGAATTGCACGCATTCTCGGGGAAATTCATTAACGATTTAACGCGAGGTACGGTCGATGGATGGTGTTACGTACGGTAGGTGGTTTCGACAATGTCGTAAAAACACTCGGTTAATTTAGCGTGTTAATACAAGAACGTGGAACGACGGGTGAATTTTCTCCGAAATTACGGCGATTCGGAGATAACCGAGTAACTCGGTCCATAAGAGTGGAAAATACGAAGAGAACCGTGCGTAAGATACGATTCGCTATTTGGCTTTAATGCTTGCTGTATTTCTATGATAATATCGATCGCACAATATATGTTAATGTTAATTTCTAATTTTTAACCGTTGATCTATTCGCATCGATCAAGAAAGCGATTCTTCTTTCAACTTTAATACGCGTCGTGCGTGTTACATTGCATCAGGATACGAAAAGGACCTCTTCGTGTTCGGCCAATTTAATAACAGAAGAAATCGCGGAAAGGCAGTGAGAACGATTGGGCGTTAATGCTCACTGCATTTCCGAGTCGATTGCCAGCTAAAAAAACAATCATAGAGATTCTGCCGATTTCTAAAACTCGATATTCGATTCTCTGTCCACATCGATAAACGTCCATCGAACGGCCGATGACCAATTAAAAATCCATCGTAAAAATCCAGCCGATTCTGTTCGTACTGATAAATACTCACGAAGATAGAGAAGACCCGTCTATTTTTAACAGTCGACTCTTTCTTTTTGCCCCTGATTATCGTTTCAAGCTCAGTACGGGTGGTGCGTATCCAATCGTATCAGGATCTAATTCGGAAACAAAAAGAAACTGCGTCGTGATCAGCCATCCTAACAGGTGTCGCTTAGAGAGAAGCGGTGGAACGCGAGTGCTTCGGTCGATTCGAGCAGAAGAAATCGCGAGAACGCAGCGAGTGCGAGGAAAGAATTAACGAAGCGCGAAGAACGTTCCGCTTCGTACGCGTCGTGAAATTGCTCTCTCTTGGTCCGATGTCGCATCGACGGAAACTAAGACGTTATCAGGATCGCCGTCACTGTCACGAGGGACTCGCGGTGCCTCCCTCGAACTCGAACGACGCGACACTTCGCTATCTCGTCAGCGGAGTTGGTAAACTCGCGAAAAAGTTGCGTTCGATAAACAACGACGCTTTACAAAACGTTAGAAAAGCGCGATAGCCGCTTTGCTCTCGGTAAGATAACACCGTGGCATACGTTTCGCGCGAATCCCAAAATTGGCTCTGCTTTTATCGCGTGTCTCTACCCCCACTCCCATCCCCCTCATCCTCCCCATCCCTTTGCCGTCTCTCTGCCTGCCTGCCTGCCTGCCTGCCTGCCTGCCACCTCACACACAACGCCAACCGGTGGACTTTACAGCGAGGCAAGTTGAATCCAGCCAGAACGTGGCGCACGCTCGATAAACGCCGCGTATCTCCTGGCTTTGGTGTCTTCGCGCTTGGCTGTAACATTGTTCTTTCGATGGAGACACCTGGGACTACGAACGACTTTTCCCTGATTCTGAACATTTGACAGTGACTATTATAAAATAACGATATCTTTTGGCGTTGATAACTCGATCGTTTTTAACTGGAATTAGGAAGCCAGTTTGTGTTCCGTGATGCTGTTGGACTCGAACGATCCTATTGAAAAAATTAAGGACAATCGGAGCAAATTATTTTATAACGGGTTGATTCTGAATATTTGACACTGACTACTATAAAATAACGATATCTTTTGATGTTGATAACTCGATAGTTTTTAATTAAAATTAGGAAATCGGTTTGTGTTCGATGATGCTGTTAGTCTTGAACGATCCCATTGAAGAAATTGCGAGTAATCGTATCGATTCTTCCGATTCGATGAGAAAGGTGTGTGTTATTTCGTGAAACAGAAAAAGTACGCGAATGAATTTGATCGACATCTTCGCACCCGATGAATTTTGCAAAAAAGTAAGTTGAAACGCCGCGAATCTCTTGGCTTTGGTGTCTTCGAGCTTGGCTGTAACATTGTTCTTTCGAGAGGGACTACGAACGACTTTTCTTGCTTTCCATTTTTCCTCGACAATGCGCAAGCTCCTAATCCTGCTGAACGTTCGACAGTGACTAAGAAACGACGATATTTTTTGGCGTTCGACGACCCGACGATTTTTCACCGCAACGACGTAATCCTTGAATGACCGCACGAAGAGATGATGAGTGATCTCGGGAAATTACCTCGAAAAAAGGTCGACTCTTTTCATAGTCCTTCGAAAGTGAGATGGAAGAGTTGCGAGTTCCAGTTTGTTCTATGAGGAATATGTAGGTTATTTGGTGAAATATAAAACGTAAATCTAGGAATTCGATCGAGCTGACGATAATAGAACTGTCAGTCGTGGTGCCACAAACATCGCTGTCTTTCTTCTCGAAGAAGGGGCAGTACAGAATCCGGACGAAACGGATTCGTTAGATTTGGTAGTAGATTGCGCTGTCATTGGCGCTTTCGTCGTACCCAGTGGTGATGTTATAACGATTATGTGCCACCGACTGTAAATTAGAAGCTTGTTTTTGACGGTTTTGGTTGCCGATGCGCGTCGTCATTTAAATGCAAAAGAGTCCGACGTCGTGCGTCGTGCGCTGTTTTCCTTTGCATCGTACTACCTTCGCCGAGACCTCCCTCTAAAGTTACTACGATTGATAACGAATAGCCAAGGTGAAATTATTGCGCGATTGTTACGTGGTCCGTTCAAACGTTCGCGGAGAATCAAAGAATGAAAAATAGATGGCTGTGAACGAACAAGGGCGCTATGGTTTACGTAACCGTTCGTCCGTTTTGAAACCCGAATAAAAGCATTCGCATTGAGAATGAAACAGATTTGATTACGCGAATTGTCTAAAGTTCCAGGAGGAGTAAAAAAAATGAAATAAAAAATAGAAGATTGAATTTCGAACAAGGATGCGATGATTTAAGCAACTGCTGTTCCAATTTGAGACCGGAGTAAAATTATTCGCGCTGAGCATGAAACATAGATTGGATTACGTAGGTCGTTGAAAGTTTCAAGGGAATTAAAAGTGGAATCAAAAATAAAAGGTTAAAAGTCGAGTAAGAATGCGTTTATTTAAACGATCGCTCGTCTAATTTGGGACTCGTGTCGAATTATTCTCATTCGACATGAAATATTGATTTGTTTACGACTGTACTAAGATCTAAAGGAACTAAAAGTGGAACGATAAAACGGAAGGTTAAAAGTCGAGACATAGATTTGAAATAAAAAATAAAAAGTTGAAGGCGAGGAAGGATGTAACGATTTATGTAACTGCTGTTCCAATTTGAGATCGGAGTAAAATTATTCGCGTTACGCATGAAACATGGATTGGATTGCGCAGACCGTCCAAAGTTTCAAAGGGAATTAAAAGTGAAATCCAAAATGGAAGCTTGGAAATCGACCAAGGATGCGACGATGTAAGCGACTGCTCGTCCAATTTGAGACTCGGGTGAGATTATTCCCGTTAAGGAATAAGCGTGGCCGAAATAACGAAGACGACGTATCGTTTACCCTTAAGAGTCAAGGCTAGTTTGTCTTAGCTTACGAGATCGTTCGACGTTCCACGGGTCAACCGCAACGGAATATTCTATGAATATTCACGAAATTTCAATTCACGACGGACCAAAGTCAATACAGCCTTGTTACGAGTTTCATTATCGTAAATTGGTTCGTCTTTGTGCGTCGGTCTCGCACACCAACGAAATCGGCCTTGTTTCGGCTGTTCTTTTCCTTGCATGAAAAATTTGAATATTCTCGTCTCGAGCAACTCATCGATTCGAGATACGACACGTCGCTGAATGGTGAAAAGAATCGATCTCCTTTCGTTCGCTCGATAGTCTTTATTTTTCACGAGATCCTCGTTTCGTTTAAAGGGTAGGCGACGAGGCTGGAAATTGCGCATGAAACGTTGCCGGAACAGCGACTGGTCAACTATGCATTAAGATTTTACAGCACAAAGTAACGTCGAACGTCGCTTGCACACGGCACATTCGATACGAAATTAATCGAAAGCAGGAGTAGACGCACGTACAAAGCGTTCGTGGTGTGAGTGCACGCTAAATGTAAGCGAAGTATATGGCGCAGTAACATTTTTTCCCCCGTTTTTCGTCTCCTCGAATCGTAAATATGGCGAACGCGCGATATAAAAGAAAGTTCGTTTAATCTAGCGCGTCTCTCTGTGCCAATTAAAAAAAAAAAGAAAAAAGAAACGAGTAATTGAGCGTAATAACCAGGAAAATACTTTGACCCGTTGCGTTATTACGTAATTGTATTCTGCTATATTACACGACCGTTTTCGTTGGTGTATTTCACTTTGAAGTCATTACGCATTAAATCGAATGGTCTAATTCAAAGCACAATTAAACTACAGCCGCTTGGACGGTCCACCGGTTCTCGTAATTTCGTGTTTATCGATTTTTATAATTCTTTGTTCTATGCCCGTAAGGTAACCGTAGACGTTATATTTGTTGAAAATGTTGACGATTTTGATCGCGCTCGCGTGTCGTTAAAATCGAAGGATTTTTAACGAACGTCTGTCGTATCGTGCAGTTCAAAACGATACCTTGAATATATCGAATATAGAATTTAATAAAATTTTTCGCAATATCGAGTAAATTATTCGAATTAATATCGCAAAGGATGCATTCGAAAAGAAAAATGTTCGTTAAAAGTTGAATCATGATATATTATTAATAAGTTCGATGTTCGAGCCTAAGGCAGTTTTATTTTCGATAAAAACACTTTTTATAACTATACAATTTATTCTCGATCGTTACGAACGTCTAATTTCCACGAGATATTTCTCACAATTGTTTAAAATTTGTCGAATCGCGTCGAAGTATTTCTAGTATTTTCCTCGTTACACCGAATCATAAGTAATATGTTACAAATTAAGTTCGTGTCGTGCAATTAAACCGAAATTCTACGAAGTTATTTACGGGAATACTTTGTAGAAGCTTTCATCTTTGTTTGATGCGTGTAAAAATGCAGAGAAACGAGCTACACAAATTTTACAGTTAACGAAGACGAGTGAGAGAAATTGTTTGTTCCACGCGTTGTATTCATTGCGTCGAGGTGCTTTTATAAACGAAAAGTTATTTCCTCCCTTCTCTTCTGACTTTGTTTAAAAAGTCAGAGTGGCAGGGCTCGCACAAGAAAACGCCATATCGTTCCGTTCGACCAATTATAAATTCAAAATACTGTTTTACGCGTTATATTACTAATTTCGACTGGTTCGGCCTGCAGCTCGATTAAATACAAACGTCCCAACGTGAGAATAATCGACAATAATTCATATATAATTTTGTAAATGCCACAAACAATTTAATGAAAGAATATGAAATAGACCATGTAATAATTCTATTAATTATCGATTGTCGCAAATAATATTCCTCGAATCGACGAACCAATTCACTTTCCGTTTCATTCGTTCGAATCAATCAACCACTGTATTATTAATTAAAATCCTATATTTATTTTCGCACTGGAGAATGGAGCAATTAGACAGATCCGCGTTTCCCCAATTTTCTCGCGATCGTCGCAACGAATGTCAAGGATGATCATAATATCACTTCAATTAGGTAAAACCAGGTGCTCCTCGTACGATCGTATTCCGAACACACGACGCAAGGAGAAAAGTGCTTTCATTGTCTTTTTGCGATCTCGCAGCTCCGTCCGTAAAGCAACGTTTCATCGATCAAGAATGTCGAAAGTCCATCCGTCAAATTCGATAAAAATCGACGAAATTCGTCGAACATCTCGTTCAGAGCGGACCGAGCCAGTGACTACCTCGAAGAGGTACAAAAATCGACGACTTAAAATCCGATGGCGCGATCGCAGGCACAAACGATCGCGAGAAAGGGCTTGGCGTGCCGAAAGGAGCGGCCTCGGTTACGAAAAACAAGAAAAAGATGGAGGAAAATAAGGCGAGCTATGTCGATGGAATTTGCGTGACGGGGAACGAGGCGAAGGATGGACGAGAAACGGAAGGAATGAGCAAAAGAGTAAAAGCAGGGCGAAAGGAAGAGGGGAAAGAAACGCAAGAGAATAGCGACCGTAAGGAGAACGAAACGGAGATACGACACCCGTCGAATACTGCACTTCGTATGCGGCCTGGCTCGTATTGGAGATTCTTTTCCTTTCCTTTACCCTCCGCCGTTCCTCGTTTTCGTCCTGGTCTTCGTTCCTTTCTCCTTTCTTCCTTTGGTGGCTTCCGTGCTCGTCGAAGAAGACGGTACAACAGCGAGACAATTTTTAGGAGGACCGTTGACGAGGAAATCAAGGGAACGAGGCTCTTCGTGCAAAGAAGGAAGAAAGAAAGGACCTTACGTTCCGAGATCTTCTATCCGTGCAATAAGAAAGCGCTCGGCGACCCACGCTCGAAAAATCGGAAGAGCATGCCGAAAACGTCGCTCTCGCGGAACAGCTCATCGCGATAAAGGAGATGGGTTAGGGTGAAGGGAACCGTAGGACGCGAACTCGACGCCGCGTGTTCTCTGCCTCTTTTCAGATTTCCTTCGCGTATCAATGACGCTTTCGACGATTCGACTACCTTCCGACGCGACCTCGAATTAAATGGAAAATCGTACGGTGATGTCGAAGCTCATCGTCGAATTTGATTTATCGTCGTGTAATCGACACGGTAGTCGTTTCAAAGCCGCTTTGAATCGCGTTCCGATCAATTTTTTTTATTTCCTTAAAAAGAGGCAAAAATAATTTAATATTGCTTTTTGCTGTAGAAGAAGAGTCGTTAATTAAAAGCGAGCACTGCAGCAAAAATTGAATAAAAAGAAAACACTGCAACGTCCGAGTGTCGAATAACAAATACAAAGGCAATAAATTAAAATTGTTCTTCGCCGATGAGAAAAAGTAGCCTTATTGACTTTTTAGTTTCGACGAAAAATCCGACGTTTTTTTATTTATCATCGCGCTCGAAACTTTGTTTCACGTTCTTAACAGAGGCACAAATCGAGAACCGCTACTTTTTCACAACGTTAAAGCAAAAAAAGCTTCTTTCACTACCGAGAAATAATTTATCGCTAATTTTCCATGGGAATAATTGAGTACGCGTTGTAAAGCACGTTTCGGTTTTATTCTTTCGCGTACGTCTTTCTTATACCTGTAGAGGCTCCTTTGGGACCCGACGAAGAGGGTAGTGCTAAATTACGAATTTTTTTACAAACTAAACTGTCCGTGCGTCTGTCGTCGTACACCAGCGATATCTAACATCGAATTGTCCAAAATGATAGCGTCCTCTTTCCCTTCCATCGGTTCGGATGCGCGTTGGAATCGTCGACGGCTCGATACTCGCGATACCGCAGCTTCCTCGAGGTGCGAAGTATTTATCGTGGGCACGTGCCTTGCGGGTATCAGGCAACGCGCACACCGTCGAATTCGACGTGCGATCGAATTCGTTCCGGTCCATCGACGTCGCACGAACGCGACTAAAAACGTCCACATCGTGGTCGTCCCTCGGTGGCTTTCCCTTTGACAGGGTCGACGACGTTTCCACGATCGAGGCGTCTCCCAATTTCCAAGATGGAGAGGACGACGGAGACGAGAGAAAGCCACGCCGAGATTAACTGCGAAATCGAGGAAAACGCGAGCCAGGAGCGAACGTATCGACAGGCAGCCCGTGAGAGTTACGAATTTATAGATAAACTTCGACACTCGTTCGACGTTACTTCCGAGCTCTAGCCGCGATAATTCCGACTTCCGGTCGAGTCGGTTCACCGGACGATAACGTAGGAATATACGGCGAGCGACGCATCGAGCGTGATGCTCCCGTTCTCGCGGCGAAGCGCGGGAGAGAAAGGGACAAAGGACGAGAAAAGTAGACGGAACCGGAGATAGTGGAACGTTTGCAAAATGAGCAAGCAGAAGTCGAACTCGGAGCTCTACGAAAACGGAATCAACGGTGAGAGAGAGAGAGAGGGAGAGAGAGCAAAAGGGAAAGCAGAAGATAAAGCTGAAAAATAAAAGAATAAAGCACAAATTAGGCTAGGAGAAGTAAAAGAGAAGGAGAAAAGGAGGGGAAATCCGCGAGTAACGGAGTCCAGCGGCAATGCGTTGGAAAGGTGCGAACAAGCCCAGCCAGTCGGGAGAACAAGCATAACTTCATTTGCCCAATGGTCCTAGCCTGTGCTCAACCCCTTTCCGCCACATAACCACCGTCGGTACCGCCGCCATCTAAGCGACTCAGCCACGATGTGAAAGCCCCATAATTTTCCCGAGGGTAGCCGTAGTCGGACCGCCGCACTCCGGCTAAGTCAATTACCAGTGCCGCGTATGAGGATGATAACGTCGGAGATGAAGAAGAAGAGCCGATGTCGAGACCGCGACGACGTGATGAACGACAGGGCGCGGTTCCTCCTGACGCGCCGTCCTAACGTCGCGCCCCCTGCTGCCTATTTTTGGGACTGTAGTCACGAAGTAGCGAAAAGGTTAACAACGATTGCTCGCCAGAGCCCGTGATAACCGCCTGATGTTGTTCTCGAAACAAAATTGGGCCCGCTTGAAACGCAAAGGGTTTCCTCCTTACATTATCGGACCAATTAAGAAATTATACGTTAATGTAGGATTCTTACGGATGTGGAAGGATCGTTTGCGTGGATAGTAAGCTTGGAACACGACTCAGGGAGAAGAGAGAACAAATGAATTGTTCTTGAATCGGTCTTGTGTTCAACGTGACAACCCACTATCAAGAAATTTAGCCTCCCTACGTTAATTATGTTTGAAAAACCGTCTGACTGAAAATTCGGAATATTAAATGGCATTTTGATCTCCTCGATGGCTGTAGGGTTAAATGGAAGTTGTCGACGACTCGTGAAACTAGAGAACTCGCATCTTTTTGGTGAGTCGAGCCGCAGAGAAATTGTCGTTTCACCGACAGCGCCGTTCACCGCGCGGAGAATTTATCACCGCGTATTACTCCGAAGAAAGATCAGAAACGTACGCGATACATCCGATCATGAATCGATAAATTTTCGAGCCGTTAGCTGCGAAACGAACACGTCGACGCGGCCTTCCCTTCCAGCTGACCTTCCGTGGCTTGATAGATGAATCGGTGAAATCTCACGGCAACCGAGCACGTAATAACGCGCGAAAATCGATAGGAAACCACTCGCGCGAAAGACAACGAATCTTTCCCCGTTCTCCAGTTTGATCTCCGTCCATTTATCGCGATTTTCGCGCGTCCTGTCGGGCGACCACGCGAAAAGAAAGATTAAACGATGCCGCGACAACGGCTTCCATCTTAGTCGAATCCACGTCGTGATTTCTCTTCATTTTTGTAGCCGTGCCGCATTATTTTCTTCCGCTTTATCACCGTTCCCTTCTGCAAACTGGGCGCCTGTAAGGTCGAGGCGAGGTCGTTTCCTTTCTCCGCGTACGCCTCGCGACCTCTCGCCTTTCATCGCGTTCGTCTTGTTTGTACAATGCCGCGAAAGTTCGCGCGTTCGGTCTCCCACGACTTCTCGCCAACTCTGCCAAAGTCTTCCGAGAGAAATTTCGAATGACTACGGCGCGATTCGATTCTCGTCTGTATCTCGATTTTACGAATGCGACGACGAGCATTAACCTCTACTCGATTTTCACGAAATTCGATCAACAGCGTAGTCGAAAATTATTCGCCAACAACTCGATTGTGCATTCTCCTTCGTAACGATGAAAACGCCCCATACGCGCTAGACGTACAATATGAACGATCACAAACTCTGCAAACCTTTTCCAAGAGAAATTCCAATAACAACGGAATGCTAGAGGCTTCATTCAACATCTCGTAGTATCGAGAATTTATAATTTCGACGACAGCTATTAGCCTCTCCAAATTCTCGAGAAATTCGATTCGTAACAAGGTCGAGAATTATTCAAAAGCATATCGATTGCGCGTTCTTCTCGATGACGATGAAAAAAATGTATACGCGTTAGACGCACGATATAAAATATCTCGAACTCTGCAAACACTTTTCAAAAAAAGAAATTAGTTCCTCAGAATTTTTGAGAAATTCGATTCGTAACAAGATCGATAGTTATTCAAAAAAGCGTATCCAAATTTCAACGGTAGCGACGTGCCACGATATTTCGCAGAATCCTGAATTTGTATTACGAGCAAGACGACAGACATCAGTCTCGTGTGATTTCCAAAAAAAAATCGTTTCACATCAAGATCGAACACCGATGCGAATTCTCGATTCATTGAAACGTCCGTAATCGTCGAATACGATTGGAGAGCGACTCGATTACGTAGATACGCCGATGTCGATGATAACGCAAGCTTTACACGGTTTTAATTAGGAAAAGCGGAGCCTCGAGCTCGTTCTCGAGCGCAACGTATATTAATACGTGCGTGTATACGCGAATGTAACCTCGTACGTAAGGTTCGAAACCATGCAGCAACACGGAGGATGATACATCCCACGTTAGACGAAACTTTCAACGGCGATACGGCAATTTTTAAACTTTAATATAAAGTTATACCAATATAAAGTTCCCCTATAGCGATTTCCTCGCTTCGACGTCGCGGTATTACGTCTTCGCGTTCCATTCCTTGCCGCTACTTTGCCGCCTTTCTTTCATTTCCTCTCGCTGCCTTTCTTTCGTTACTCGGCCGAGTAACGCACGGATTAACGACTTTCTCGAGGTGCTGCTGACGTCGGTAGTCTTTTTTTATGCACTCGCGAACACCGGATCGCACCGGGTATACGCGAGGGAGCGATGCAACTGGATTAACCGTGCGCCACTCCACCGAGGAAAAAAATAATAACGGACGAATTCGCCTCGCCAGCGCGGAATTTACGACGTAAATATCGGAGTAACGAAGAAAAATGATTAGATTCGCGATGGCAGCGGAGTCCGTCTTCCACTCGCAAATATTATATATTTATTTATTTATTAACTATTATATATATATATATATATATATATATATATAAATTATTTTTGGGAGTTCGTGCTTGCGACCATCGTGTCCTCGCCAGCGTGTCTCTGTTTCTCCATTTTGATTCGTGGCTGATCTAAAATGGCGCAAGCTACAATCGTACGACACCTAGGCTAAAGATTGCCTCTTACTGTCTTCAGTTATATCTTTTCCCTCAATGTTTAATAATCTACATCGTAGAGAATTAAAAACTGATATTCAAAGGCAATGTTAAGACGACACGTCTTTGAGTATTACGACTAGTATAAATCGTGAGTCGCGCCAACTGTTTGACCGTATACAGTGCCTAAAGGCGTCCACCGTAAGATGCTCGTTCTAACAACAACAAAATTATTATCGAATCACATTTTCGAATACTCCGCAATGATAGAGTTAAAGATGAAAATTCCACCGTGAGATCACCTCCGAACAACACCCGCTAGCGAAAACTTGTCTAAGTGATAAATCGTGAGTCGCTCCAGCTGTTTGACCGTACACAGCGCTTAAAGGCGTCCAACGCAAGATGCTCGTTCTAACAACAACAAAATTACTATCGAATCACATTCAAATTATCTCACGTATCCTCTAAAAAGTCACACTCACTAACGATACCTTCTACCAGTCCTCTATTTTCCTTGGAGAAAAATCCGAACGTCATTCGCCAGCGGGAAGTTCTCCCGATGCAAGGCGCTATCGATCGACGACGAGAACCATCAACTTAAGCAGCTTTACGGGAGTATTTGAGGAATAAAAGGCGTCGCAACGAGGGCTAACAAGGCGAGATCCGAGCGGAGAACGATCGTCGTGGGCGGAAACGAAGACGGTGACGTATACCGGTGGAGAGACAGGCTGGCCGAGGAGGAGACGAAGGAGACTGCGAAGGCGGAGGAGGAAAAAGAGCATCCGCGAGTCTCATCGTCATCTCGTACTCGTCCCGTGAGAGTACAAAGGATCGGGAGGACTCGTTCGTGCACGTCCAAAGGCAACGTTCACCGGAGGATTAATGGCCGTGGCACGAGGCCGCGGAAAGCATTATTTCGGTGGTGCTCCGCCGAGGCAAGAAATTATGACCTCACGACGACGACGACGACGACGACGACTACGACGATAGCCATCCTTCCGCGCACGTTTCCGAGCGTAGGTGGACTCTTACTCTCGACACGAGTCTGCAAATCGAACGCCACGTGCCGACGATCGAAGTTTGGGACAGCAAAGCGGACGACGACACCTGTCGTCTTACGTTTCTTAACAGATCGCGCAAGGGAATTCTGCTCGGAACTTCGGCCTACATTTACTTCGCTGATCATTCGTCGTAAGAATATTCGAGGTTTCGTTGCCTTGGTAACGTAGCTAAGAAGAAAATTAATTCATTTTTCACCTTTCGAGTCGTCCATAAGCGCCTAACGATGAAAAAACAACAAAACGAAATACTCGTGCGCAATATGTTAATTATTTTTATTCGACGTAGGGAGATGATAAAATCTGGACTAGTCGCGATAGCTTTCAGATCGATGTTCATCGATTCGAATGTTTAAAGGAGAAGCCTGCTTTTATTTTCGAACGCTTCCACGAGCGCGAAAAATATTTTCTCCGGTTGATTAAATTCGATGGGTATGAAGTTAAAGTAGTAGGAAATAAATGGAGGAACGATCGGTTGCTGGAGTATTTCGAATCGATATCCGTGTAACACTTGCTCAACTCGTTTGTCTAGAACAGGTTCTCCGGTCGATCGAAGGCGCTTCTTACGTCGCCTGCTCGTTATTTTCATAAATAGATACGATGAACTCATTACGATACGTGAAGCGATACGATAATGGTCTTGACTTACACAGAATGCAATCATTTTCGCATTTATATGTATACGCGTATCTACTAACCGTATATTAATATAGGTCGCTCTAAATTGTCTATATTATCGCGATGAAAATCTAATTATACCGCAGTTTCTGATTATTCGAATATTCATTTATCTTGATTGCACAGAATGGCAGGTGCATACTCGCCTATCTCCGTTCTCTGCTTCGAGTACGTCAGTTCTCGCACATGTACGTATATGAATAGTGGCTACCTCGTCTTCCACGATAATTACCATTTACGAGAAGACGTTCATTGTAGCGCAACCAGTGCTCCATAATATGCTTCAAATCACAACGCCAAGAACAATCAAAACAATACAAAGGTAAAACAAGATTATAGGAAGATAAAATCATCGCCATCTTCGAACGTTCGACTCCTCGAATGTAGCCGACGTTTTCACGCACCTGAGAAGAGTATCGTGGTTCACACCGGATCAGTTTTGAGATACCTCGATAAAGACCACGCGTGTTCACGACGATACCAATCCATTCGTGATCAAAAATACCTGCACCGTTGGTGTCCGCAAATTTTAACTACATACGAATTTAAAACCCAGCACCCAATCGTCACTCCTCACCAAGGTGAACTCGCGATCAGTGTCAAGAATGTTTCGAGATGCCTCGATAAAGTTACCACGCGAGTTCACAACGATACCAATCCATTCGTGACCCGCACCATGCGAGCCTACAATTTTTTACTACAAGCAAATCTCAAACCCAGCGCCCAATCGTAATTCCTCGCCAAGCTGATCACTATCAGTATTATCGTAGATCACTTTCAAATATTCTGATAAAATCACCATCCGTGTTCACGACGATGATACCAATCCAGTCGTCGCCCAAAGTACCTGTACCACCCGACCTAAATAATCTTAATTCAAAAAAAAGAAAACCAAAGCCCAGCACCGACACATCGGTCTCTTATCAAGTTCGACGCACGACCGCCATTAAACTTTACCTTCTTCGAAGTGCATGGACGAAGTCAATGGAAATGAAAGACGAACACAGCGATAATAGAGGCAACCAAGGATGACGAATGCGAAGATCAATGGCGCACGCGTCTCGAACTCGTTCTATGATTTGCCGAGTGGCGTGCCGCCGTTGTCGCACCTCGTCGTCGTCCTCATCGCAGTCATCGCTGGCGAACGAAGTTAATCGTCGCGACGATAAGGGATGACGCTCCGCTTCCGCGATAATTAGGTTCTGCGGTTCGGCAACAATGCCGATGGAGACGATAACGACGTCGCCCGCGGAAATGCGCCGACGGAATGCGGAATTTATTGTCACGACTGCTGTCCTGAGATAGTGCTGCCGCAGCACCGTCTCCCTCCGTCTCTCTGTCTCCGTCTTTCTCGAACTTTCCAGCTCGTCTTCTCCCTTTCTATGGACGAAGCCTTCGACGTCGCGCTCGGTCCAGCTCCATTCTTTCGCGATCTTCGAGAAATCGGAGGCGAGTTTCAACAAGATTTTCATCACCTTCCCGGCTAGTCGATAATCCTCGAGTCGAGGGGAGTCCTGTTCCGCGTGTTTCTGCTAATCCGTTCGCGGTTGGTTTGAATTTTTTCTAGCGGTACGTTCGTTTTTTTTTCAAACGGAATGGTGCGAAACGGTTTCATCGCGACCAATCGATAGAGACGAAAGTCGATTTTGGATTAACTCTTTGCGCGTGGATGATTTTTTTCGGGTCGCTACGCGATGGAAACTTTTGCAACGTGTTCTGCACGAGAATAGCGTCGCCGATGGACCAAGGATTTCGTTCGCGGTACGGATGGAAATTGTAGGAAACGCGTATAGTGGACTCGCGTGGTGGACAAATTTGTGAATATACGAAGTTTAAGATGGAAAAAGCACCGAAATACTGCGATATATTCGATTGATACGGGCTTAAAATATTTTGTTTTATTATTAATCTGCAAAAATATACGGCGTCGACCTCTCGAATCATTGGTCGGCTTAAAATATTCCACGTCGAATGGGAATTCTAAGTTAATCGGATGTTACTTCGTTGTTAATATTTTTCGAGATCGAAAGATATACACGTAGCGCGAGCGATTATATAACGTGAACGTAAAATCGGACGAGTCCATACGTTGGTACGTTAAAATAATCGAAAGAAGGAAGGACCGTGCGAAGAGTCGTCCGTTCGACGGAATATTCCAGTCTTCCATTTTCCGTGATTTTCTTCCTGCACAGAGAGTGCATGATTCTGCAAATTCAGGTTTCCTGCGAATAATCACTTCTACTATTAAATTCGAAATGAATTTCGTAAGTAGTTACCGCAGCATCAGTCGATTCATAACACGTTCAGCGCCACAACGATCCCTACGGACCGGCATTACATCATTTACATAGCTCCGTAGAAGCGGTCTGCTGTAAACGAAGTTTAAAAGCAGTCCGTACGAACCGGCATGGTACTTAACGCGTTAAAAGGATATTTCACGACTTTAATATCCCGATGGCGGCGTTCGTTAACTCATCTTGAATAGATGACTTCTTCCTATCGATCTTTCGACGTATAAGCGTTTCCACGCGTTTCCACGCATTCGATCAAAGTTTCTCGCTTAATGACGGCAGCTTGAACGTTGGACAGCTGACGCGTGCTGTCGCAGGAACACCGAGACCGTTAATGCGTTACGTGTAGCCCTAAGTTGTCCCCAAGGTGACGTTGTTAAGATGATATTAGCTAAACCGTACGACGCGTCCATGGAGATACAGTGGATTTTCGTTCTGAATAATCGTTAACCCTACCGCGAACACTCGTTCACCCGATTAAGAATAACCAAACGTACATTCGCGATTGTCTCGAAGAATTCGAATAAAACAATTTTGATATTCCAGCCAAAACCTTTTAGGAAGCATATTTCTTCGCCCAAGCTCTAAACTAAAAATATAAAAAATAAAATAAAAAATAAAACGCAACAATAACACAGCAATTGGATGATACGATAAGGAGCCGCTTTTTGATCGAAACGCCTAACTTCACGGCTACGCAGCGACCCAAAGTGCAACGTATGTCCAGCCGGAGCTAAACAAAGGGGAAGATGGGCGACAGAGGGAGGCAGGGAAAGCCACGATTCAACGATAAACGTCAGAGCGTGAGAAACGCGTCCGGACGCGTATCAAGTCAGTACGCGACATCCCGTAAATCATTAAACAAACCAACGTACGGTGGAAGGCAGGTTGGACCGAGGCATCGACGCGTGCTGGCCGTTGTCGTTCATTACGAGGCGTGGCTCGCGTAAGTTCGTTGCGTACGAAGGGAATATCGCAACCGAGTAAAACGACGACGACAACGACGACGTTAATAATCGCTCGGATAAGGGTCGCGACGTCTTCCTCGCACGCGGTAACGATAACGATGACAATTATAACCGTGTCAACGATGTGATAACGACAGACGCCGCGGGGACCAGCCGTCTCCGTCGATCGGATTCTCAAATCGCACGCATCCCGTTCCGGATTATCCTCGGCTCGAACAATGCCGAGTCCTTTTCACCCTCTCCCCTCCGTCGAGCCGGCTATCGAAAGGACAGGACGGGAGATAGACTTCGTCCTGGAACTACCGAAGCTTGTTGATTGAGCTGTTAGCTCCTCGTACGCGGATTTGGTCGACTTTGTCCTACGATTAATTAGACGCAACCGATATTCTTGTTGTTAACGTCTGAAGTTCGGTGAAGGGATCGTCGTCGAGGCGCGAATTTTGCGTCATCGTTGATGGAACTCGCGGTGTAATTGCGAGTGATCGATCGATGCTCGATGAATTTCACGCGAGAATCGGCCAACTTTCTTAAAGGGTTGCACACCAACGTGGAATTCGACGTAAAATTATATTTAAATTATTTATATCCGTCTTCCTCGCGATAAACAACTCGATGAAATTTGGACTCTTCTTCGCAATCGCTTCTTAAGAATAATATCCAACCGCTACTCGATTTGTTCAACCGGATAGGAAAGTACATTGCTCTCGATAAATGACCGAAACTGGCGTACACCGAATAGTCGTGTCTTCGCGACTAACGATGACGTTCCCATCCTGGTAGGAACCCGCGATTTTCCTGATCGCACGACGAAGCTGACGTTGTCTTCGGCTTTGAAAAAGGCTAACATCGATGCAGAAGAGAGAACCAGTTTCAGAGGGGCCACGTAGGAAAGCTCCGGGACGAAGACGAAGAGATCGGGACGCGACAGCATCGTCTACGCGTATCCAAGAGCCATCGAGGAACGATGGAAGGACGATGAACGTCGATGTCACGCCATATTGTCCAAAGTGCACGCAAAGTGCGCTGATCGCAGACACGCGCTTTTGATCACGCGTCGCTGCGTTATTATGCCGAGCCTCCTTCGGGAGCGTTTCTCCCCCCTCTCCTCGGCCCAGCAGCCGCCCTATCACCGCGCACTTCCACGAATCTCGCATCAAAGGTCACCGTTAGACGCATTACGCCGCAGTCGAGTTGGTTTATGGAGCGATGCCGTAAGTACCGTGGAGAGAAACTCCGGAACGGCCGCGAGATAAGGACACCTAACAGCTAGCAGCTAGCCTGCTGGCGCTCTTATGCGCGTTCACCTGGAGGAAGAACGAAGGAGACACGGAGAATTTTCAATGTTAATTTCGGTTATGGCGCGGCGTCCTACCGACCAAACCAGCTCCCTCCACTGATACGATTAAGATACCGACCTTGTCTGGCATTGTCGTTGCGCCTTCCCTCCCTCTCACCTTCCTTCCTTCCTTCCTTCGGATATTCGCGTCGACTTTTTTGAAAGCATCCTACGGTACGCGAGCTTTTAACGCTCGAGCCGCTCCTTCGAAAGTACACCAGCCTAATGGGATTTTACGAAGTTAACCCTTTGTCACCGAGAATAATTTTAGCGCGGCTAACGGTGTAGCGCGCTTTTAATTCGACCGAATTATAGCTTGGCCGAGACTCCGTCGGAGCCATCGTCGCATTGGCCATGTTGGCGTACCGATCGAAACGGTGTCTTGTCTTAATTCGTTGGAAATTAAATATCGATTGTTCGACAGCTCGTTGACGTAGTTATCGAGTAGTTCGATAAGTTTGTTCTACGGAGAGAATACTTCGAAGCGTAACGTAACGCGACGCTATAAAGCGAATTTAGCTAAGAATTGACGGAATATTGACTCGGAAAGTGACAATTGCTGTACGATAACGGAACAAATGTCAAAGGCCGCGACGAACCAATCGATCTTTTCTCTCCTTTACTCGGAAAAAGAGAATCTTCTTCTTTTTTTAAAGATCGTTTTATAATCGCATGGTAATGAACGAAAGAGCAAGGGAAGCCGTATGATTCGCGAGGCGCGACTCCGAGAAATCATTAACAGGAGCTCTCGCACGCAACTACCCTCGCACGCCAGATTTAACATCGTCCTAGGTAAGGAACCGCCACTTCCTTCGACCCACTCCGTACCGTAAATTTTCCCTGTTTCGGACTGTCTATGAACGAGACCTCGGTCGACTTCCCAAGAAGTAAAAGAGCACAGGGGAAAGGAGAATCGGCCACTCGAGTCACCCATTCGCGCCTCCGCTTACTGGAGCTTACTAGAGCTTATTACAATTCTACTTATTAGAGCGGACTACATTTCCCTCGTGCTCTTTTAGCTTGTACGCGATCAACCGACATCTCCGCGCTATTTTAGCACGATTCTGGACATCTACGTCCAGCTGCGTCGTCCATTCGAGTAAAACTCTCGCCTCCAACAGACTTCGTCTAATAGAGCTTACCGAACTTTATCGAAGTTTATCTTACCATGTTGCTACTTAAAAGGCCAAGGAGACGATTACATTATTTCTCTTTCCTCGTCTAATTCTAGGCGCTTGGTCGACGTCCATTCCGAGTAGAGCGAGTTGCCCTTATTACCTCGAAAAAGAAATTTGAATCCCCAACGTGGATGTGTCCAAACGCCGATAAATAAATCAATGAAAGGATGTCAACGTCGATCCTTCGAGATGGCACGAATCCGACGATTCCTCGTGGAAACGATCTCGCATTACAGCCGCGTTCG
>JAITYT010000090.1:4135998-4150200 GCA_025433975.1 Liostenogaster flavolineata | reverse complement strand
AATGCAAATCATTAAATATCTCGAAACAAGAAATATATGACTTAGACCACTTTCATAATTATGGGCACACATATCAACATTTAATCAACATTTATTAACGTTCTTGGGTTTGAAGAATTTCCTTCGTCATTTCTTTAAGTACAATTTCTCCTCGAAACCGATTGGCTGACTTTTCGTTGCTTCTGACTCTTTGAATTCGTTCGCGACGGTAAACGAATTAAAGAGGTTCGACAATATTTATACGCCTGTTTATCTATCCATTTGCATCTTTCAATACGCGATCGAACTATCAACTTTATGCGGCTCGAGTATTCGACTTAAGATGGGAATTTCTTCATCCACTCCACGGGAAAGTTACGATGTGACATTGGCGTCGCTCTTGAGGCGAGAAGTAGCGCATTTCACCGTCGATCTTTTAACTCTACTTAAGATCGAACTTCATAGTTTCAAGCATTGGCACGCGACGAGCGATGTCTTCTAAATGTCGTGTCGTTTGTGTCGTAACTTTTTTAACGCGATTTTCGAGTTGAGATAAGATCAAGGAGATTTGGTTTACGATAAAAAGTTTCGGTTAATTCAATTTTCACTGTGTTAAATTCGATATTCGACGGCGATCAAAGTAGGAGTGCTTAAGTAGTGACTGCCTGCATTGGTCGGACCGACTCGTCTCGAGCACTCGACTGTATTTCTATAAATTAAGTAAACGATATACGCGTTAGAAAAAGTATATAGCGAGGTTTCAATAATGCAGAAAATATAGATACTACTTCATTGATTTTTAGACGCGAACTGATGCATTTTTTTTACTACCAATACGTATTTTTACGTACCTTTTTACTCGCGATCTTACGACGTACACGATGTACCGCATTCAGGTCGCTAAGAATAGGACAGAACAATTTTTCCATTTATTTCGAAGTATTTCCTACGACGTAAACGAGCAATTTCGTTCTTTTACTTTGACAAATAAATAGAAGTCGTATCGTTCGTTCAAAAAACGAGTTTCTTGCTATCGTGAACAAACGATACGCATAAAATCCAATGAACAAGATTTGAATAAAACGTTCAACACGATAAGCGCCATGACGATGAATCACGAAAAAAATAAAATTTAACCAAATAGAACGTCACGATTGTGACGATTCGCGAGATCGATTACGTTCTTATAAACGCTCCGTCGGCCAACCGAATTGAAGTGCGTTTATAAATATCATATCGTAAACTGCGATTGTATCGAGAGAAAAAGAAGTTTAGAATCGATTAAGTCACTGCGAACGATTTTATTCAATCGTACGTTCAATCGCCGTAATAATCTCTTTTAATCGTTTTTAATTGCGAAACAATAACGTGATAAAATCCAGGATCGGAAATACGATCGGAACGAAAAGCTGTGTACAGCTTGTACAAATACCGTTTGTAAAAATCACCATAGCCGAATTCTCGGAATCACTTGACTGATTGATCGGAAACAAGATCGTTATAACGTTCTGAACGAGAGGTTTGATCGTTGCTATGAAACGTTCGAGGTTTAAAGAAACACGCGCGTGTGTTTTTATCACCGAGCTAAAAATGTATCGTTTTTTTAAATACGCATGGTGAAACGTTTTTGATACCATCTCGAAAAATTAAAATTACTCGAAGCACGGAGATTTATATCGAGACTCGCCTACTTCGAGAGTTCACTGTGTTCACTAACAGATCTCGCATTTAACGAAATGTTATCTTCAATTTTTTTTATCAACTTTATATCAGTTTATTTCTTTATTAACTCATTACCCGCCACGATATAACGAAATCAAAAAATGAGAGAATATGTACACGTATGTATATATGTATTAAATTGGTACGTATGAAACGTGGGATTTTTAATCATAAATGTCGGAAGTGCGCGTATATTTAAAAAATATGACCTTCCTTTTTTTGGACGCCAACAGGATGTGCTATAATTGTTATAAAGAAATACTCAAAATATTTCTACTATCCGTGTCCCAAAATCGGGACATCGGCGGTTAATGGGTTCACCGAAATAATATATAAAATTTGTCAAATTTTGAGAGAGAGAGAAATTTTCGTGCGACGTAGATTTTCTCATTATCCAAAATGCCGTGCGTCGAAGAGTTCGAGAGAGCGGTCTTTGATAATTCCGCGATAATCCTAACAAGGAACATGTACACACCCTGCATAAACACGAGCTCGTGTCGCTAAATCAGTCAAAGTCCTTCGAGCCGTCGGCTCCCTTTACGATCGTCTTTCTCCTTTCGACGGAAAGGCGTCGATCTACGATCGAATCCGAGATTCATAGCGATTGGAAGGCCCGATGACGTGGAATATTCAGGCGATAAATGCAGAAATGGCGAAACAAAGCGCGTCGGGTGAAAAATTGAAAGAAGCTCTCGAGAGCGGAAAAATCGAAGGAACGCATTCCGTGAAGTGAAATTTCACAGTAGGACGATTTCGCAGGAATAAGCCGACTTCTCGCGCGCACTGCAAAATCTCTTAGGCGTCCTCTCTTCGTCAATCCGTTCTGCCAGAGTAGTTTCGACGTTCTCCTCGTCCCGCAGGATCAGTTACGTCCTTTACGACACTTTCGCGGCATAAAACGAGACGCTCCGCGTTCCACTCCTTACATCCTTCCTTCCTGCCACTCCTGCGCCGTTAGTTCGTCTTCCTTCGGTCATCCGTAATACGGCCATTGGGAAACCGCTCGGATTTCATTGCTTGTATTACTCGCGTCTCACGGCTCGTACTGGATACTGCATAGTGAATGCGGTCTGCTAACGCGACACGTGCGCCTCCCTCTTTCACCCGAATTCGAATTCGTGGTGGTTGAAACGGACGAAAGCAAAGCCATTAACAAAGAATTAACGAAAATCGTTAAATTTCATGGAACTCGAGGACCAATCGGAAATTATTAATTATCGCGTGAAAAGCTACATTTTGTATTAATTTGGAACGGACCGTGGACAGGGGTTAATCACCGCGCGTCACAATATTTACGTATCGAGATTTTACGCGCGTTACGATTTACGCGACCCCACGAAGTACGAATAACGCTCGTTAATGCCGTAAATCGCGGTGTCTCTTGATTTCATATTAGAGCAGCCAGTTTCGAGTGTTCCTCTCTTCTAGCTTCTCCTTTCGTTCGATAAACGGTTTAACGATTTTTGCTTTTGAAGGTTGCGTCGAAAATTTCAAGAAAATTGTCGGCATCGATCGAAGAGATCGTTAGAGCCGTCGAAGATTTAATCGAACGTTTCCTCGTTCGAATACGCGCCTTCCACGTCATTTTGAACGAAATAACGCTGAGAAATCGACGTTTGAACGTGGAGAGGATGAATTACGTTAATCGATAATATCCGATGCGAATAATTTTAACGAGTAATCGAAGCAAAAAGGTGGAGGCGCGTTTGATTTTCGATCGTAAAGGGCGGTTGCGTGTGTCGATCTACCTATGTTCCATCTCTCTTCCTCTCTCTTTCTCTCACTCACATATATATATTATAAATAAATTTTTCAGTCCCCTTTTCGACTCTCCTGTTCCGTTCCTTTCCTATTCGCTTTAAATCCCATGTTTACTTTAATGTCTCAGCTCCTTTGCTCGTCGCGCCGTCGTGCAGCAAATTGCAAATTCTACAAAGACTGTAGCCGAGCGAACGCGAAATAATTTCGACGATAATCGAGGGGAGCGCGCGATACTCACGAAGCGTCGGAAAAGTGAGAAAAGAGGAGATAAAAGAGGGGAAAACCTCGATAACGACGTTTCGACTCGTTTTTCCCGATCAAAAATTGAACGCAGGATCGATGTTAATCGATGCTCCATTCATTTTTCTTTCGAATGAGTTGCAAACGAGCGTTATTATTTTTCATCGAAGATCGTACTCTCGTTGCGCGAACGAGTAATGAGGCAATTAAGAAGGATGGACAAACGAATGAAGTTCTTTACGACGCGCTCGATAAATCTCGAACCGTAAAGTGCGCAGTACAATTCAGTCGTGCTGCAATAACGCTTAGTCGAGTCGAAGTAAGGCTCGACTAAATCGAAAATGTCGATCGTTGCCATTGTTTCGACGTTGTACAAAAAAATCCGAAAGGGTCGACGATATTGTAAGCACGTGGAAAAATAAATTCTACGAGTCGAAGTAAATCGAAAACGTCTACCGTTATTTTGTCGACGTTGTAACAAAAAATGTAGGAAATTTTCTGAAGGAGTCGATGTAGATATAAAGAAATAGGAAAAATATGTCGTAGGATACGAACGGTTTAAAGTCGACATCGAACGATCGTAAAGTACGTAAATCTAATACAAGACTGCGCTTAATTTCATTCGTTCCTCCGTCACTCGCTCGAATAATCGTCGAAAATCGATTTTAAAGAAAATACTTTTCGCATCGATGAAAAACCCTCTGGCATTTCGCATTCCTCGCAGAAGAAAATGCGCTCCACTCGGCAATGTTCTCAAACGGTATTGTAATTACGCTTTGATCGCGTTGCCAAAGCGCCGGCTCGACGAGACAAACGGAACAATCGAGCATCTCGTCCATTAACAATCGTCGTTGACCGAATGTCCCAACACGAGGCATCTTTGAGGTTAACACGTGGGATCGATCGATGAAATCCGATCGAAAGTGACGCGAACTGCCATTACAAGCCAGGATATCGCCGGTTCTTCGCTATTTTTCCGGCTCTTCGAAGAAATTAAAAAGTAAAAAAAAAGCAAGAAGGAAAAATACCTGACGCGTGATTCTTCGCAAACCAAATGGAAGCCGTGCACGTGGCGAAGCATTTAATAATTCCGTCTATGCCGTTCTATGATGGAGTTGTTCCATAATGCGTATTAACCGTGAAATTAATTTCATAGACACGCCGATCGCCATATGCTTCCCTCGATACGGCACGTGGTGCGAGCAGCACGCCGGCTAAAATCGATGTACCATATGATATTAAAATCGTACCAATGTGATTTCCAACTGTTGCCATCGAAACGGATATGTAATCAGTGCGCGCATTTCGGTTAATCCTAGATCGAAGGACCGTATTATAACTGAATTTGGTGAAACGGTTGTCACGCGAACGTCGACTAGTGGATGCAACGCACCGACGTACGTCCATCGAGAGAAACCAAATAGAGTAGAAACGATCCGCGAGATGCTAATCTGCGGAACGAAGTACGCCGATTCGCGCACTGCGACGTGTTTACCGACACTACGAAGAATAGAGAGTAAGACGACGAAATAAATAAATAAAGAAATCAATCAAACGATTTTCTTTCATGAGCTATTTACGTTATTTAGCTATTTTACGTTCGATAGTATTTCCTTGTAGTCGAAGGAATAATATTCTGGACATTTCTTTTGAGATTTCGAATGAATTCACTTCGGACGAATCACGAGTTTTCTAAGGGATTATCGAAAATTATCAAGATGTGGACGATGGAATACCGAGCGAATTAAATTAGTAAATCGCATTATTTCTACCGTTGTATCAACCTTTTAATATTATCAAATGTTAAAAATGAATGAGAAAGTAGTTAGCAAATGATTAGAAAGACGTCGAGGTTACTCGAGAAAAAAGATCAAATCGCAAGACGTCACGTGTAGGAAGCAGAAATTCATCGTGGTTCATCCGTTCTGATTTGAAGAAACGAAGAGTACTTCGTGCTTGAAACGTTCCATAACGGACGTTCTTTAGAAGAGTCGAAAGACGTTGTGTCGTGCCAACTATCTTTTTGCTCCGGCAGGAAATTGCTCCGCGTTCACGGTTATATTGCATCGAACGCGGAGGATTAAACGCACTTTGAAAGACGTTTGTCTTGTCAAAGCTCGTCGACGGACTGCGAACTCCTTTACGATCTCTGATTACGATCAGCATCTCCACTTCGAGCGCGTCTTTGGCTATAAAACGCGGAGAGTAAACGAACGAACGAATAAATAAATTGATGAATGGACAACCGATTCGTATATTACACAAATAAGAAACACGTAAGAGGTTCCGACCTAATGGAAATATTTGGTTGTCCGGAAATTCGTGCCGACTTTGAAGAAAAATGTTTTCTTTTTTTTTGAAGATATTGATTTATTTATTTTGTATATATAATAAAAAATATAATATAAATAATAAATAAATTTTTCCAAGAAACGAAAATCGGCAAGAACTTTCCGGACAATCCAATAAAATAAAAGACAAAGGAAAGAAGAATAAAATGCGGCAGATAATCGGCAATTGCTCGAACGATCGTACAAAATTTCCGTCGCTCGATCGAAATTACAAAAAAGAAAAAAGAGAAAAAATGTAATAAAGGAAGGAATTAAGAAGGAAGCCGTCGTTAGCCTCGCGCGAATTTTCGGCGTGAAATAGAAAATAATTAGAAAGTAACGTGCGCGTTCGTTCCAACGAGATTGTGATCCCAACGTTCCTGGAGCTGCACTCTTTTCTCATAAATAGTCGCGGCCTTTGTAGCATCCGCGCTGTTTACACAATGAGCTTGAAGGTTGAAACAGGGAAAGTACGACTCGGTCATCGCCAAGCTCGCGTTTTCGCGTTACGTCGAGTTGCGAAGGTAAACGCGGACCGATGTCGGAGAAAATGAGACGTAAAAATAAAGCTGGTTCGTCTACGACGACGACGACGACGACGACAGCGTAAGAAGCAATGGAAGAGTCACGGAAGGAAGAAAGGAATGAGGAAGGAAGGTCGCCTCGAGAGGAAAAGGATGCTGCGACGAAAGAAGTGGAATAAGAAGAAAAGGAAGTACGAGCTGGAGAAGGACAAGAGGAAGGAGAAGGAAGATAGGGAGAAGGAGAAGGACAAAGGAGCAAGAGGAAAGTTGTGCTTACGCGACAAACTGCGAAGCTTGTCAGCTCCACGTTCCTGCCGTTGATTTAAAGACGAATGAAAATCCACTCCTGTCCTTTCATGATTTCGAATTGCGAAATACAATCCATTACGCAAAGAGGAAGCTAAAATCGTAGGGTCGCGAAACATTTCGATCGAGCGAACGCGATTCTACTCCGAAGGAAAACTTTATTCGAAGGATCTTCCTCTTGTATCGTTAGACAAACTTGTAACGTTCCATTGGAATGATAATGATGATGATGATGATGAAGAAGTCAAAGGATATAGGGCGCATTATCGAAAGTTGTGAAACATGGACAAAAAAAATACCTTTTTCCATTATTTCCAGTTGAGAGAATACAACTTCGAATAATTGAATTTGAACATTTCTTAAAATTATCGTCTTCGATGATAAAATCGGATATATTTGCAAATACATCGAAAGCAAGAGTCTCGCGAATCGTTGAGGAAAAGTTCGTCACATCGTAAAAAAGAGCTTTAACGTCGTATCTCTTTAAATATTTTCTCGTGGTACAGCACACTTTGAAGTCTATGTGTTGTAAAAGCGATGATTTACGAAAGGCCCGTAAGTAACCGTTGTCGCTTTCAATTTCGCGTGCTTTTTGCAAAGACTAACGAAAACGTATGTTATCGCATTACCTTACTTCGTAATCGTAATATGTATTTAGACTCTATTAGCGATTAATCGATCGCAAAATATTTCTTCTCGATCAGTTCGTAACGGCAGGTTCGAGAGAGCGAGTAAAATCGAAACGTTAAGAATCAAAGCATACCTCGATCCATCAAAAAATTTGTTTGCGCGATGTTCGATGGAACGTCGCATCTTGCATTTCGATCAGAGTTTCCACGAGGAAACGCGATTGCGCTTATTCAAGGGTTCGTTTCGATTTAGCTTCGATCCCGGCGCAAACATTAGCGATACGCGTCGTTTTAACTTGAAACGACTCTCAACGTGCATGATATTAAAATGTTTCCCGTGTGGAATTGCGAGCGCGATACATCGCGCGAGAAGTAATATCGCGTTTGTAACTCGGGCACAGACACAGATTCGCGTGGAATATCTCGTGTCTCTAGCCGTGTAAAAGTCTCGCGGTGCAGATAAAAGGAACGAGAAACCACTTTCTTCGTTCGTCAAACAAAGATTCGAGTGAAGAATTATTTTAAGGAGACGACATCATTAACGCGATACGTTTTCCTTTCCTATCCCTTTATTTTCTTTTTATTCGTCCGTAATATTTGATCTATTTATCGTTTGATGAAAATACCCGAATTTCTTAGAAGAATCTTGTCTAGTAACTTTTCCGCTATCGAGAAAATTCTTACAATTATTTCAACAATTTTGGTAATTATCGAAAATCATATTGAATAATTAACGTACAGGAAATTAAGAAGTTGTATTGTCACGAAAACGGTGTATCGATTTGCGTCGAAAAATTGCATCTCTTCCGAACGACGTAACGTAAATCGAGGAAGATGCAATTTCTACACGAGCACGCAATAAAATCTACCGCAGCTATATGTCATTATTCTTAGTTTTTTAACTTAATTTCGTAAGAGAACTTTATGAAAATTTAATTTTAGTTACGGATTCGTTGAATTTAATTGATATTTTCTTTTAATTTGTATCGTGCGGTCAATATTTGCCACTCTTCCTTGTCGCGAGTTTTCTTTAGAAACGCAGAAAAATCGGGACATAGAGGGCCAAACAAATAACGTTCTACGGCAGCTGTTCGTTCGCTTCGTATTTTACTTTTTGCGTTTCGCTTGGAATCCAGCGACTAACGAGGACGTTAAAAATCGGAAAGTAGCTGCGAATGCAATCCATTCGATCGCGCCTAAGCACGCAAAACATCCTCGCGACGTGGAAGCTTGAAAGAAATGGCGAATGAGATTCTACTTGTCTATCGCAAGAAGAATACAATTCTCACTTCGCGTGAATTATATTCATGCATATACAAGTATACGGTAACCGGATGTATGGTAACGCGGCGAACTCATGAAATTCTAAAATTTTCTGACCGAAATCACGAGGCTCGGCCATTGCCCATTTCCATAGCTGGATTATTCCGCTAAAATTTACGATAATTTCAGCGTGCTAAATACTTTTCTTATACCCGCGCTTTATTAAATTTATGCGAGCGCTAAATACATTTTCGACGTCTAGAGGATTGCCATCGGTTTTTTATTTCTCGTGGTATAATTCCATCTCGTTTGCGAAATCTAGTGAATTTCACGTAAGCCGTACGAGCGTATATTATAATAATATAGAAGAAATTAGAGACACTTCTGCATTCAGAAGGATCCAATATTAATGGAGAAACTATAACGTCTTCTTTCAACGTTATACTAAATATAATCTTAAACGCAAACAAACCTTACGCACGCAAGAGTTTTCATTTCCACGAATGTATAAGAAAACTAAATCAAATACGGAAAGTCAAGCACACGCTAAAATTAATTTAAAAACGGATATCATAAAACAGTAACAATTTTAAAAGATGGCAGGTATACGAAACATTTCTTTCGCGTCGTTGAAAAGCGAATAAACAATGCGCGAGAATTCTTTAATCAGGCTATTCGTTAACGACGTATTAACGCAACGATCGTCAATAATCTTGATTAAACGTTTTCGAAGATGTCTTCGTTTTGGAAATTTTCGTTTAAGCATCGGGGATAGATGGAAATGGCGAGCGGAGCATCGTCGTACTCCATTCAAATATCTTCATCGATTTTTCAACTGTAAGTAGCATAACGTAACTCGGAATCATGCTCCGTATGCTCGACGTCTTTCGCCAAGAAAATTAACTTTGTCGCCTGTACAAGCGCACGGATGCAAGGAACAACGGTGCAGGATTTACGAAACCCAGAAAGTACTTAGAACTCGGTCATGTGTAAACGGAAATTGCGTTTCGCGTTATCGCAAACCCGAGCGAAATTGCTTCCCTGCAATTTTCGTCGTATTGAAAGTACGCGTCTCGCGTTTATTTTTTCGCCTTTTGTTTCCGTCCCTCTCTACTGACGTTCGCAGCTCGCGAAACCGTGGCGATATCGAGTGCAAGTCCGCGAAAGGAGCCGTACGAAAATCGCGTCATTCCAGTTACGCAACGATTTTTGATCGAGATACGAACGACTAACGAACGAATAAGCAGACGGATAAGCGTTTCTCTCGCCCGACCGATCGAAATTCCCCCTGTACCTTCCACTAGCTCGACCTTCCTTTGTGCATCGAGCTCAAAGTAAACTAGGTAAATTGAATTTTAAAAGAGCTGTTAAAGTTGTTTAAAAATTACAAATTCGATTAATTATCATCGTAAATTATAAATTATCGCCGTTACGTCCCAAGTGTAATCGAGTTATGCGACTTGCCGTCATGATGATCGCGATGGTTCTGTGCATTCCGACGCGTTTAAAATTCCTACGACGGTGTGCTAAGGGACAACTAGCGACGCGGTAGGGACGAGGAAGGTATTGAAACGTGCTCGAACTCGAGCGTTAAGGATCAGAGCGGCGTATCAGCTCTGCAAAATTATAAAACAGTGAACTCGGTGTTTCCAAAAATGGTCGTGACCCAGCTGCTTTTAAATTGTCCTTCTTCTATCGTCCTTTCGATGATCGCGGAAGATCCTTTAAATACGTCACCGATCATTGGATCATGCGAATGAAATTAAAATTGACTTCGCAACGTCACATTTTTTTTAATAGCTTTTTTTAGGCACAACACTACGATATACCGCACTGATGATCACGCGATTGTAATTTAAAATTAAATTTCTGTGTTAAATCGATGCTAAATGTCCACAAGAGACGAGAAACGAGCGGTCGGTTGATTTCCAACGCTCACCGCAATTATTACCTAACTCTCTCTTCACTTCGATTATTATAAAAAAATTCAACACGTTTTTGCGATTTCAAATTTTGCCCACTCTGCGATCGGTATTTACTCGCGAATAAATCATTTCTATCGTCGTACGAACGCTTAGGCGAGCCATATTGAGCAACGCGCATGCGCGGAGATATCCAGGAGGATTCTCAAGCCTCACGGCTTGGCGAGATCAAAGGAAGAAGATAGAAGCAAAGGAGAGTATCGGAAAGCGAAATGTTCGTTGTAATGCGTCTCGCGGCGAGGATTTCTCACGTCCGCGATCGGCCAATGGGCGCGCGACCTGGACTCTCGAAAAAATCGTGCGTGATTCCTAGAGGCACGGCCTCCTAGAGGATAGATAGGAAGGAGGGCGCCTCGTTGCTTCCTTACCAGCTCGAGGAGAAGCTCGAAAGCTTACGAAGGAGGAAGGAGTAAAACTCGCCCCCTACCTTCAACCTCTCCACCGTTCCTCAGGCAGGCACCCTTTCACCCGTTAAATTACGAAATATCCCACGGGAAATTCTTTTCCCATGGCGTCGGAAGTTCGGGCAGCTTCCGCCTAGCCGCGAGCAACGAAGATAGATGACGCGCGTCGGACTTCGCTGCGGATACTAGCGGTACCGCGTCTTCTTATCGGTCGCATAAATCAACGATCTCTCGTTCCGCCCCTTACCGCCACGGCTCTCTTCTAATCTCTCCATCCCTGTCTCCTCTCCTCCTCCTCCATCTCCCTCCCTCCTACTCTTCGCCTCCTTTCGAGATGGCAACAGCTCCTCGCGGAGGACGCGTCCTTTCACCGGCCAAACCATCCTTCGTCGCGGCTTTTGGATTCGTTCTCGCGCGTTTCGCGTCGATTTGACGCTCTTGTTCTTCGCTTTTTTACCTCGTTTCGTACGGAAAGGAAATAAAATTCGTACATATTCCAAAAGGTGATCAGATCGGAACTTTGCCGTTCATTGAATGCGTATCGAGATTCAAATGCCTTCGTTTGAATTTTCGTTAGAAATCGGAGTGAACTCCTTGGTCAATCCAATATTTCGCCGCCGTTGGGTCGAACTTAGTCGAGTAATGTGACGATTATGAATGACGAAGCTGTCAGAAAGATGGAAAATTTATAATCGATTAGAGTTCATTTTTTTTTATTAAAAATTAAGTTTTATTTCTCACTGAACAATCTTAGTTACTTTCTTGCAAAGCCAATTGAAACTCGTCTTTTCCTCGCGAATCGATGTTCTTGTACGACTCCTTGTAACGTTATCGATACGATGTGTTATCTCCGTCGAACGTTTTTTTTTTTAAGTGTACCATCAAAAAGAAACTCGATGACATTCGATTCGGCCTCCTTAGCTCTAAAAAGGAGTTTGTCTCTCGAGATGTGGTATCAAAACTCTTTCGAGATTTTAAACTGTTCTTTCACCGAGTCCAGATAAGGTCCATCCATCGTATACAATGGCTTCGATTGGAGATGCTGGAGCTAGTTACAGTGTCTAGCTGCGACTCGAGTCCGAACAAATTGGATCGAAGATCGTGCTGCGCTCTAGAGAGTTTCCAATCTTCCGGAAGTTTTTCGCGAGTGTCGACGCGCTCCGCCTTCGGTCGTTGCGCGCGGAATGTCAAAGTTCGAACGGACAAAAGGACGAATTCTCGAGCAAATTTTACGTGATTCGTTCGCGACGTTGGCGTAAACTTTTAGTCGCGCGACGCACATTGCGCTGACTCGCGTATAACGAAGTCGATTATCGCGCTTGGTGCGATTATCTCATCGATTCGTATCAGAGATTGTGGGGGGTAAAAAAACCCTCGTGATGCACAAGTACACCTTGCGTATGTCGTAATATTCTTGCGACGTCGCTCGTTTCCATTTTCTCGAGCGAAACTTCATTGCGCTCCTTCTGCTTTTTTCCAGCTCTGAAATTCTATTCGTTGTTCCACTCGATTTTCACGTTAACCGACGTCGCGATTTAAACGGTGGAATCGACGTCGTAGCGCGACAATTCTGTGCTATTCTTTGTTCGTCAGCACCGACGATTTCGAATATCGTCTGTATTTTGAATGTAATTATTAATATAATAAAGAAAGTAGATATTTTGCTGCGAAGAGAGAGTAATTGAGTGCGAGGAGGATGAAATTTGGACGCGTCCTGGCGCTGGACGCCATTTTGTATTCTCGATTTCTCTTCAATTTGGCGTTGACGTTTTCTTGCGTTTTACGATGCAACGAGACGACGCATAATTCGAAAGCACTTTTAACGAGAGATTCTTCTTATCGACGGTAAGGAGAAACGGAGCGATCCTTCGATCCTACGAGCGACCTAAATTCATCATACCTTCTATCCGCGTTACCATGGATAGTCGCTCGGTCATCCACGATAATTAATTATTCGCGCTGTCGATCCATGCTTTCCTGCTATTAGAATATTCAAAGTATGGACGCTGACGTACTTCCTCCGAAGTGATCGATAAAAAAGCAAATTATCGTGAAGTTAATTAAGGCTGCATTGTAAATTGGCTCTGTCTCGAAAATAGATTCGCTCGAAATTACGCGAACGAACGTCTAAACGTTTTTGCCATGCGACGTCGACGAATCCTTCATTCAAGATACGATCGACGAATACTCGTCTACGAAACGTTCGCTAATGTTCGTTCCACGAGCGAAATATTATTTTCCAAATAAATACGAATACGTCATTCCGTCGATGCGATCCCTGCATTTAATTTGGTATCGTTTGCTCGCAGCGCGTGAAAGCGATAAAACGAATTTAGTAGCCTGTCGTCGTGTCGATATTACACGCCTTTATGAACAATCCAATCGTTAAAGATCGAATTAACGAACGTTGGTTAATCCCAGGAAAGGAAATAACTCATCGCTTTCTCGATGAACGGATTTGAAACATCAAAGGCCGCGTTATCGTGGAAATAGTATCGGCTAACCGCTGATATTTTCCACAAAAACGAATCGTTCGTAGACGAAAAACGAAATTCACGAGCGCGTGCCACCGATATTTCGCATTTTCACGCCAAATAAACGACCCATCTCGTCGACTGATTTTTCTAAACTCGCTCTTAACTCGTTTTGCTGATTTGAAGCAACGCGCGTCTCGCGAGTAAAACAAATAATATAAATGCACGTAACCCCCGATTTACGTGGAATCCAAATCGTTGCATTTTATAGAATAAAGACAGTGCAATTAAATTGGTAAAAAAAAATAAAGTGCGCTCGATCTAATCAGTTATCTAATTGAATTCATTTATCTCAAAGAAGAATCAAATTATGTAAAATAAGAATAAAAAGCAAGAAACATCGGTGTATATCAGATGCCACTGCCCATATCTACTGCGTTAATTAATACAAATGCCTTTTTTATACAAAAAGGCACGATTTATTTTTTTTAAGTTAACATCTGTTTCGACGATATTAACCCTTTTAGCGTCAATACAAAGCATAGTTGCATATAAAAGTGCAATTGAAGCTTATCGACTGCTATTAAG
>JAITYT010000090.1:4107448-4125178 GCA_025433975.1 Liostenogaster flavolineata | reverse complement strand
ATGGACAGTCAGAAAGGCTGGCTGACCGTGGGCGCTCTTTCACTGATCGTGCCAGGCCGCAACACTCTTGGTCGTAAGATTAATCGACGTGCGTTAAAAATTAATTTTCATTCGTTTATGAATAAACCGTCATTGACAATGACGTCTTTGCTTTGATCGAGCCTAAATTCGAGAAAAATTCGTACGTAATTTTTTTGTTAATTATGTCGTTGCGCAGTGTTCGAAGGGATAAGAAGACGGCGTCGGAAGTGGAAGAGTTGAAACATAGCCAGACAGAACCTTTCGAATACTCTTAGTCGCAAGATTAATCGTGGTGCGTTAAGAGTTAATTTTCATTCGTTTATGAACGAACTGTCATTGACAATGATGTCTTCGCATTTTTTAGTATCGATCGGCTTTTTAAGGAATCTGAATCGAAGCTTAATTCGTGAAAAAATTCGTACGTTATATAAGTAAAGACGACGATGGAAGTAGAATAATTGGAACATAGCCAGGCAGAATCTTTCGATGACTCTTATTAATAAGATTAATCGTTGTAATTTTCATTCGCGTATAAACAAGCCGCCATTGCCAATTACCTCTTCGCTTTGATCGAGCGTTAATTGGAGAAAAAACTCGTACGTTTTTCATCGATGAATTAAATCGTTGCGCAGTGTTCGAAGGGATAAGAAGACGGAGTCGGAAGTGGAAGAGTTGAAACATAGCCAGACAGAACCTTTCGGATACTCTTAGTCGCAAGATTGATCGTTGCGCGTCAAGAATTAATTTTCATTTATGTATAAACAAGCCGTCAATGGCAATGGCGTCTTCGCTTTGATCGAGCGTTAATTCGAGAAAAAATTCGTACGTTTTCCATCCATGAGTTAAATCGTAGCGCAAATTCGTCGAAGAGATAAGAGGAAAGACGGCGTGGGAAGGAGAGGAGCTCGAGTACGCCCGGACTGGCCCTTTCGAAGGCTCGTGGTCGCACGATTGCACGAAGAAGAGGCTACTAGAGACGACGATGACGCCACGATAAGAGTCGAGAGAGGAGGCTCCGGACGATTGGCGAGGGTTCGAGGCTTTGCCAGTTTCGAGGGACTATTACGTCTTAATACTCCGGCCGTGCCAACGGCGTGGCCATACCAAAGCGTCGTAACTTCTCGAAAAGCGTGCCAGAACTAGACAGATGCCTTATTAATAACCACCCTCGATCTTCCGCGGATGGATACGGCCCGATACCTACTCCGCTCGTCTTGTCCGTCTAATAGAGGAGACCGAAGGAGTCCGAAGCAGAAGGGCGACTGAAGGAAAAGGACGAAAAGACGGACGAGCTCCCGAAGACAACCCCAAGATATCCTCGGAATTTTTATCGCTCAACGAGGCCGAACGTACGAACGTGAGTCCGCAGTAATTCCACTTTCGAGGCGGTTAGCTTCGAGGACTTATGAGTCCTGCCTCGCTACGATGATTCGACTTGGCGTTTATCGCCACGAGGCCATTCTGCTGCCCTCGTAACGGCGTTTCGAAAGTCCTTTCCCGCGTAAGCCCTCCCATCGCCATATTTTAATGAAATAATTCAAGAACTTGCACCGGACGGGCGAGCTTCGCTTTGTCGCTAAAATGATAAAAATGAAAAAAAAAGAAGAAATAGCGAACGACCGAACGATAATGGACGAGGCACTAATTCGAGAAACGTTGCGCAATGATCGAAAAAGTGACGGCCACTCGTGCAAAATTGAAAAGTATATTTTTTTTCCAATTTTCTAAAAAGGTGCTATTTTTGCCAGAGCACTCGCGATGACGAACGAATTTTAACGCGGTTTCTCTCTTCGACGCGAGTTTCGATTATGATCCCACTGACTCCGAAGTAACCAGAATTTATTCCTGATTCGACGGCAGAGCGATCTTTTCCGTTTACTCCATTGGTTCGTCGTTCGTATTTCGTTGAAAAGTAAGGAACCGTAAATAAGATCGAAAATAAGGCACCTGTCTCTGAGAAATAAGACCAATCGCTAACGTTCCGCGCTAACGTAACGAGACTCGCTTAGATTAATCCAAGCTTCCGCCAAGAATATCCAAGTTCTTTAAAGCATTACTTCCTCCTCGGACGTTGGCTCCAACGACTTTCGTGGCAACGTATTTTTTTGCATTCACACGAGAAAAGAAAAAAAAGGAAAGAAAGAAAGAAAGAAAGGACGAAGAAAGCGAACTTCTTTTTTTCTCTCTGGCGAAAAGGTCGCGGTATCGCGATGCAAAGCTTCTCGTTGCGAAGTGATGCCAGTTGCGAGAAGGATCGATGCCACGGTATTATCGTCGCGTCTCCGAGCGCGTCATTACTCGACAACGGAAACGGCCAGATCCGGGGACATTAATATCGGGCGTTGCTGTCTTACCAGGCGACGCGGCAACAAATTGAATTGGCCGCCCGTGTAATTTATTATTAGCCGGCCGTTGTTATTAATTACGACGCGGCGAGGCATCGGCTGCCTTCGATAAATAACCTTCAACCGCGTTAATGTTTTCCATGCCGAAGCTTTATTTATGGAGAGCGTTGTCCCTGCTCGAGCCGCAAATCGTTCAACGGATGTTTGCGCAGCGAACGCTAACGACTAATAGCGTTAGGAGAGGTGATGCATGCAACGGATTAACGGCGACGATGGCCGCAGACTTTCGGCTTCGATTTATCGTGCCGCCGTCGCCGGTAACGAGAACGTTGAAAAACCGAGGCCGATGGAAAGATTCGATCGGGGGAGAAGCGACGGGAAGAGAGAGACGCGCTCTGACCACGTAAGAGGCTCTAATTTTCGACCGATCGTGCGATCGCTGTTTCACGACGTTTCACGTGCCACTAGACCAATCTTGAGAAGGTCGTAAGAGACGCACCTACTGGACGTATAAGTCGTTCAATCAATGGCGAAGGTAAAAGTCGCGTGTACGAGTGAATGAACGAACGAATGGATGGATGGATGGATGGATGGATGGACCAATTCGTATATCGCGTAAGTGAGAAATACGTGAGAGGTTCCAAACTGGGATCAACGCATTTTTCATTCAAGACTTCATACTTTCGATCGGACTGGATTTAATTCTTGAGATACGGCTGATTAACCACGGAGCTGTACCACTAGACGGACATCTTCTACTAAAAGTGAATTTTCTTATATTTATGCTAGAAAGATAACGGTTGAAATATTATAATATTCTTACCGATGGAGTCTCGGATAAATTACTTAGAAAAATTTACATATTCTTACTCCGTGTATATTGTTAATATTTCTGAAGAAAATTGGTCGACTGCAATGCGAAGTAAAAAAATTCGAGTACCGTGTATCAAGCATCGGTGAAAGTCGACGTTATATCGATCACGATGATTCTATTCTGTTATCTCATTCGAATTAATCAGATGCAACGATAAGGTACGTTCGCTCGTTTTACAATTAATCGTTTCGATAATGTGTAATTTACCATCTCGTTTTCATCCGTACTCGGTATAAGCGTCAATGAAAAATCCCCCGGTAAATTTATTTCCTCGTACAATGTCCGTTGATTTTAAACAAGCGATCGCCCGATTCCAATCTCTTTTCCGTTGCAATCTGCTTTAAAATTGAAACAAGCAAATGTCAAATACGCAAGCGATACTCGCTCAGTTTTCGCCTAAGAGAAAAAAATCAAAGAGATCGAAACGACGCGATAAAATCTCGATCGATACGCCTTGGCTCCGCGATCCTATCGATCATCTACGCGTGCAGGGAAGGCGAAAAGAGAGGAAAGGAAAATTGACACCGTGGAGAAAGAAAATCTACATTTTTTGCTCGATAGTTCGCGTCATCCTGTTCCTCCTCGCCATCGATTCTCTATTCTTTCGCGAGGCTCGCGCCTGCTATTGACAAGCGCAAATTTCACTGGACAAAGAAGGGCGTTTCCAGACGACGACGACGACGTCGTCGAGGCGACGCGCCAAGGACAGGACGGCTCCGCGTTACACGAGTGCCTCGAGGATCGTTTGGAAAGATCGTCGCGACGCGTTAACGCGATTTCGTGCGTATCGACGAGTCGAGAGTCGCTTATCGGCCCGCACTCGTACGCTCCGTCGTGTCCCGATGCGAAGACGCGCCATTCGCAATAAGCGCCCGACAGATCGAAACTCGACGGATTGGAAAAGTCCAATTTCGAGGTAGACGATGGAGTTCTTTCCTCGAGCGATTCTCGATCGCGAGTTTCACGCGGTGAAATCCATCGATTCTCCTGGAAACCTTCTCCTCCCTCCTCATTCCCTCTCTATCACTCTTGGGCTTTCGATCGTCCTTTCGTTCTTTAACGATCGTCCACGCGATTCTTCGGTTTCGCCGCACGTGAGACGACGTTTCTTTCCTTTTGGACGCTCCGATGAGCGCTTAGCCTTAAACGTGACCTCGTGCTTACGATGAACTTTCGAGAAGAAGGATCGAACGAAAAGTTAAACGAAAACGAAGCCCGCCTTTCCGAGATTGCACGCCATTACACGCGATTTTTCTATATCGTTTCTATATCGATTTCTATATCACGCGTTTGGAATAATTATCGTTTTATTTCGTTTCTTTGACACTTTCAATCTCCGCTATCATCATTGTCTCACAGTAATTCGAAATGATCTTTCGATAACTCGTGCGAATAAATAACGTTACATAAATATCATTTCGAGATCCACGATTCCTTATCTAAACAAAAAATTTTCGTTTTAATCCGTTTTAATCATTTCCTCTTTTCGAAAAAAAAAAAGAAAAAGTTACGTAGCCTCCGCCTACATCCGTTTCAAACGCAAAACGGTCCAAATCATCTACGTGACAATTTTGATGAAAAGACGAACGGTCAACGATGCTTCTACGATCACCGTGATCTTCAGTATCTAGGGAGTTACGAAATAGCGTGAAACACGAAAATATGAAAACGCGAGCGCCGTAGGACGGCATCGAAGCGAGGGATTTCCGTTCACGGTGGTTTCAATTTCTTCCCCGATTTTGAATAGGTCGTCTCTCGGCGATCCCTTTTTAGTCGAACTTTTTCCCTCCTACGCGAGATAGGCATTCGTGATCTATGGATCGCGCGGTAGGACGCCGAGGAGGATCGAAAAGAGAGCGGAGAGGTTGGAGGAGGCCCTGCTGGCAACGTTCACCGGCCGTTATAATCTATCCATTGTGATCGACACAATGAACGGTCCGGGCTCGATTCGACGTGAGGCATGGCTACGTAAACGGTACCTCGCTATAACAGTGTAATGGATATCGAGAATCGAATATACCGATGCCGCTCGTTTTAGCCCGTCGTCTTTCATGCCGCTGTCACGGCTCGCTTGGCGGCTTCCTTCCTTCCTTTCCTTAGCAGCGCGAAAATCCACGATAATGATTCGATTTCAGGGCCAAAAGGAGGCGAAGGAAACGTATGTATCTATGGAAATCCGCGCGAACTTTAGTTTTAGTAAAACGACGTTTTGTTGGTTTTTCGGAAAGTAATTTCATTTTTTTTTTTTATAAAAATGGCGTTTCGGATTATCATGAACGGTCGAATTCGATAAATTAATTAAGTCCTCTGTTGGGAAAGAACGAAATTACTTTGTGAACAATTCAATAGCTTCGTCGTAGCTGCGATACTTTTTATTTTTACCTTTTATTTCATTCTTTTTTTTTAAGAGATCCATCGTTTATGGTGATTCATATCGTTGTGAATCTTTTAATTTACCTTTGGAAATTCGAAAGACAAAGAACCGATCGAATTTCGATCGGAAATATTGGATTAGTAATTGTAATTCTCTTGAATTGAAATTCGAGCCGACCGCGAAGTCGAGATAGAAATTTGTAATGTTAAAAAAAAAAAACGATCGAACAACGCGACCTCTTTCCTTCCCTTCGTAGCACGAGAAGATGATCCGAATTCAAGAATGAAAAGACGCGAAGGAAACCTATGTATTTATGGAAGTCCGAGTCTCTTATCTCTTATTTTTGTTGTATCGCGAAGAGCTCTTCTCGATCCAAGATGAAGGCGTTGAGTCTTCATTTATCGAACTTTCTAATATTGCTCTTCGAGATTTATTTTTTTCAAGCGACCGAATCTTTCTTACAGGCATTTTATGGCGAGTATTGAGCCGCGTCCAAGTGATTTATAACCTTTACGTAAAGAACGTTAAAAATCGCGAAAGTTCCAGTTTTACGGTCCAACATTGTTTTCGATCTCGTATCTCATCGTATCGATTATTTCGATAATAAGAATATAAAGTCCAGTTTACAACAGTCAAACCGATTTTGACAATCAACACGATGAAATTTGTAGATGTTTAAAGACCGTCTATTGCTTTAGTCGCGTCACTTTGCGTCATGTAACGCGCTAGCTTACCCGAAACTTGTTTTTATACGCCAAGTAACCTGCGAGTAATTCGAAGTTATCCCGCGCTTCAGCACGAGCGTGTGCATAACTGTACGCATAAATTCACGTGTAATGTCACGAGCACAGGGATATATCGCGATAAAATAAATAAAATTACGCAACGGTTCGTACGCTGTTGCGATAAAATAGTCAAACGAAACTGTAAAACTCCATTCGTCTGACTATTGACGAACTGCTCTAAATTCAGTGGGGTATGAGCAAAGTTACAGAACTTCTGAATTTTAAATAACGCGTTCGATTTAAAACGAATGCGAGCCGTCAGCACCCTTCCTTTTCACCTTTCGCGATAAATCAATAGCACTTCCTTAAAGTTTCGACGATCACATATATCATATATTACGAATAACTGACAATTATAGTCAACCAGGAAAGTGGTTCTTGCCTGATAAATCGCAGTCGATACTTCGAACTCTTAAAACGAATTAAAAGTACGATTAAACATAAAAAATTATAACGTTACGTCATTTATTATCCGAAACTTCTCCGCGATTTCAATCTCAGAGACACAACAGTAAAATTAGATGCTGATTACCTCGATAGCTCATAGAGTACGTTGTAATCTTTCAAAAGGATAATCGTTTGGAACTGATGAATTATTTTATTTTCTCGTAAATATTTTAATCCTCTCGAATCATCTGCGATTGTATTATCATCTCTATCGTCGGTTTAATTGTCGAATGTAATTTCCACTCGTCCAATATTTATATAGATCCGAGAACGGCGAGTATCTAAACTGATTTACCACTTCGACTGCTATCATCTCTACGGATAGTTTCCATCATTTCTACAAGAGTTTCCGCGGTCGGCGGTTACGAGTTTGTTCCTTGATCGGTTTAACTCGAGACCTATTTCGTTGTTGGAGAATTTAGAAGGTTATACCAGAGGCATCGACGTTTTAGTTCTATCTCCGACGATCGATGAACTCATTTTCAATATCTACTTGGAGGAAAATACGTTTTGTTCCGACCATCGCGAAGCGAGGAAAATCTATACGGCGAAAGAAGGTATCAAAATTCCGCTAGCTGGCGATACGTATGCCCTCGGAATGAAAAGTGTATACCAAACATAAGATCGAATAAATCGATCCTAGCAAAGTTATAAGCGACGTTTTGGTGTCATTTGCGATTTCTGTTCGCTAAAATTAGAATATAAATAAATTATTATCATAATGTTTTATACGTTCCTCAGAAACTCTACGTCCGTTTAAGTAATCGCGACGGATGAAATATTCTCTTCTCTAAGCAGCGCGAAGTAGACGTTCAAATAACCTTCAAAACTCTTCGTCAGTGGAGTTTCCACGTTTAGCCTCATATTTGACCTTTTAATGTCGGATTTAGGTACAATTTTTTGATTTGTTGGTTAGTATAAATAAAAACTCTTGCAAACGTAAAAACATTTCTTTGCTCCGTTTTTTCTCCTTCGACAGAACGAACTACGAATTTTTTTTCTCTCTCTCTCTCTCGTATCATATCTTCTCGATTTTTAACGTCGTTTAACTAATCAGTTATTTAAAAATAGCATTCGTAATTTGATAAAATCATTTGTAGTCGTATAGTCGAAGCAAGTAGATCTAAAAACGATCGAAACGATTGTAAAAGCCGAGAAACAGAAGGGTTCGTTCAGTGAAGATCACTTGTTGCCAAATGGCGAGGCGATGCTTGACAAACCGTTGACCGATGCTCGCTTTGAAGGCGCTACTTCAAAGAAATCGTCGTCGACTGTGCGTCAACAGTTCCTCCAGCCTGTACACGATCGGTGTTTTTTGCAAACTTTGATGCTGCTGGACGCTCTTTACCGATACATACGAGCGTTCTATCGATCATTTATAATCTCGCCATTCATAAATGGCAGGCCGACGCAAAAAATGTCGACTTCGTGCGACGCATGCAGCCCAACCCTGTATTTTCGAATTTTCGAAACTTCGTACTGTTAATGACGCGGGAGTCGTCGAAAGACGATTTTAATGGCGCGTTTTAGTCGCGGAAACGATCGTAACGCACGGAGCTTCGAAATATACCAGAATCCATTCGATTCCTGAACGTTTCGATGGCGACGCGAGGATCGAAGAAATAATTGCTCGAAATTAAAAAGAAACAATGTAACGATAGTCCAGAATTAAATAATTACTTTTAAATAGGAATAGTAATGAAGTAAATGATTACGTAGGGTTAGATGAGAAATATTGTAAAATATATAAATGGAAAATTCAAACGATAACGATGATAATATATTTGTACTCGAGGGCAGTGTAGACAGTCAGACAAAATTAAAAGCGAAGATAATCAAAATAAGGAAGCATAACGAAGATTTCCTAAGATCCTTAAATTTCGAATAAATGGGTACTCACGTTTTAACCTTTCCCTTTTAGAGTCGTCTATACTTCCTTGTGTCAATATCAACAGTATTTCGCGTATCAAGAGAGACTATACAGTCCTAATATACCTTCAATTTTTCACTAAAAAGCAATTAATACTTACTACATGAATATACACTCTCAAAATGTTATTTTCTGGCAAAGATTACTTCCCGGAGAGAAAGACAAAGAAAAAATGTATTGTAACAATCCATCGATATATTTCTTGCTCGAGTTGCAACACGACACGTACTCGCGATTTATTAATGTTTCTTACAAAATTAAATCGTAAAAAAAACTCGAAGAATCCATTCTTTTATCTCTCACCGCCATCTACGTGTTTAAGTCATTCTATCGTTTAATGAAACCAAAAAAGAAGAGGACGAAACTTTTTTTATCGTTTCCGCGTTGCTCCTAGAACGCGACACCCTCGACCCAGACTCGCGTCGTCGTGTCAAAGTCGCGCCTTCTTATTCGGCAGAGTCGATCGAAGGCGCGGCAACAAGTTGCCAGGAAGTCGCTGAAGCGTAGGCCGGTCGATCGTCGCGCTACTTTTGCCCAGAAACCGTTCGCTGGAGATCGGTCAACCGTTCGCAAAAGGCGTCCGTAGGGTTCCTACACGGCTCGAAGTTCTAACGAGGGACGACGGCGGGAAACAGCGACGACGATGCTGCATTCAACGCGATAAAGCTGTATGTGCTTCTCGCTTTATTACCCTCGACGTTCTCGTTATCGCGAATGAGAAACGACGCGTACGCTGGCTTTCAGCTCGATCGAGCGAGAGACGAGACGAGACCGCGACACAACGCGAGACGCCAACGGAAAAACGAGCACTGTCTCTTATACGTCGCTCAAAACGACGTCTACGACGACCTTTCCTGCTATTCGTCGCGTTGATCGCATCGAAATTCTGTTACGTTCTCAGAAGTGGAGAATCAGGTTTTCATCGTTTTTGACTACCGTGCTGTTTCCGAGTATTCGTTATTCTCGTTTGATCGAAATTTCTTATTCGAGACTTTCAGCTTGATGATGTGGCAAAATAGAGATGAGTCGAGTTCGCGAAGTAAAATAGCGATAAAAAAGCAAGGTGTATCTGACATGCATCGTCTGATAAATTATAATAACTTCGATGATTTTCTCGTTATTCGTCGAGTTAATCGCCTTGAAATTCTATTATATTTTCAAAAGTGGAGAATCAGATATTCATCGTTTTTAACTATCGCGCTGTTTCGATGTACTCGTTATTCTCGTTCGATCGAAAGTTTCTGTTCGAGACTTTCAGCTTGATAATGGCAAAAGAGAAGAGATGAGATGAATTCGCGAGGTAAAATAGGACGTCACGAGGACAGAAAAGCGAGTTCTGTCTGACATGCATCGTCTGATAAATTATTACACAACTATGATGACCGTTTTTTATATTCTATATATTTCTTTCGTATTTTAGAACTGCAAAATCAGATAATTCTACTCTTCGATAGTCTTCGTAGCGCTCCGCGTTGTCGTTCGTACGAAAAGTCTTAAAAGTTCAGCCGAACTTCCGAAAAGCCAAAAAGAGATACACTTGCGGCCTGAATAACTGGTGCAATTAGTGAAACGCTAAGGTTGAGAGGAATTTAAACGATTATCTCTCACCTGAATGTAACAGAAGCGATAAAATCTGTTATATTGAGAGCTAAGCAAGAACGAGTTACTCGAGTGGTCTTTCGATGGACGCACGCGATATTCCGGTGAGAATTTCCATTCCTTGCTTTGAGAAATAACTCAGGAAACGCAGTCTTGCCGTTCGAAAACGACGAAAAACTCTGCGTAATTTGCAATGCGTTTCTTCGATTCGAGGACGAGCTACAAAATCATTTCAAGAAGCGATAACGATATCTTATTGCGTGAAAAACGCAGATATTTTAAGCTCGGCATATTAACGACAAAAAAATGGAGCGATTGCTATCAGCTATAACGATCGTACGAGGACAAAATACTATTTTTTCATTGCTCGATTTGAATAAGATGAAATGCTTTGTCGAATGATTACTGGATTCGCGATCGATATTTTCACAAATGAAGTTATTCCAGATTCGTAGAACGAAACAAAAGACTCCATTGACAGACATTTTTTTACCGATTCAATCGTACGGTATTCTTACCATTTATCGCGAGTGCATCGCATTTTTTAAAAATTCGACAAAAGCAGATATCGAATCGTTCTAACGATGACCGTTACCACATAATTATCAGCATATTACGCACGTGCCCGAAAATGAAATTTCTCGTTTCCTGTCGTTAACGAGACGCATTTATATCGTATCCATAATTTCCTATTCCAGTCTTCCTCATAAATTTATAATTATAGTCGCACGCCTCTTCTTCGTCATTTTCGATCGAACAGAAAATAGATATTTCCACTTTTCTCGACGATTCGACTAAAATCGAATCACGATACTGTCTTGCTTGGAGGCTAACTCACAATGATCTCACGAGCAACCGATCGACATGGATCTAATCAGTTCGCCTTTTACGAAACAAAGGCCAAAATAGGAAGGGAGGGAAGCTAAGTTCAAGACAAAAATGGAGCAGATATCCGTGGGACATGTCAGTGACCAGTTTAGAGCCTAACCAATTCGTCCTCTTCGAAACTAGGCTCAACATGAGCCTCGGATCAGCTCACAGATCAAAAAAACGTTCACGGGGCGAGTCAGTGGCTAGTTCGGGGCCTAGAGCTCCCCCTAACTTTGCATCAGCGCTGCGCTATCGACTCGGGTGCGTGGAAGTGCCTCTACCTAAGGAGCGCGCGTTCCCCCTGTGCATTGTCACTGGAAATTGCACGTTACCTGTCGTGAATTTCAGTGCCTCGAGACTTCAGTGGCACAATGCGAGGCATCCAGCACGTCAAAGTATCAGAACCACAGTGTAATTACGTTGATGTAAGACCGGCTTGAATTCATGCGCGATCGATCCATCGACTTTCGATAATAACTCTTTCCCATGGCTAGGAGCACGTGTTTCCCATTATCGGAATTGTTTTCGCTCGCTCTACGATTCGCGTAGGCTTTATCAATTATTGCCTATAGGCTCGTACGTTTCTTTCATATAGACTTATCTTAAATGAATGAACTACTGTTTTCGAGACTGAGATATTTCTCTCGAATAAGTGGATTTATTCAAAAAATATTTTCACAGGAAGGGGGCTCCTAATTTTTATGAACGATACTCTGCATTTTTTTTCAAAATTGGATAATTCTCATTGACTCGAATACAACGACTTGACAGTTGTAAACAACATAAATTAGATGTGCAATACAGCAACTCATTGAAACGACTATCGTGTTTTGTCTGTTAAGCGTCTTCTCTCAGCTCTTCTTTCCAAAGCAGTACTAAAGTTTAAGAAAAATTAAAAAACATCGATTAAACGCATTAAATACATTGCGATAAAATAAGACGATCCGACTTTAATAAAATAAAGAAACAAATGCACAAAAAACGAATTGTGAAATGTATTCGAGCAATAAATGATTTCTCTCAATCAGAACGTTGCACAAAAAAATTGGAACATATAACTAAGGTCATAACTTTCGTGACGTAATTCCTAGTTAATTACTCATCGTTCGCTCTTCGATGAAGTATCACGATGATCGTTGATATAAACGACATTTAACGTAGATCTATCGACACTTAAGTACGAGTACTTAACGTATTAAGGATAACCGACTCTCCGCTTATCTTTCGAGTATCGCGAATATCTATTGTTGCAACAACTTCACGACTCGGAGGAGATTAAACCTTAATCACCGACTTTCAAAGTTTTAATAACGAAGCGACCGAGAGGAAAATCGTTTAATATTCTATTCAAGTAAAGTCGATACAGTTTCGAGTAGAAAATTTTGTTATTTACCTCGAAGGAGTTGAATTTCCTCCGTCCTTCTTTTTCTCTCTTTTTCTCGCAACGTTCCCGGCTTTAACGTAATTATAAATAGTACTTATAAATATAGCAATTAAAGAATATGAAAAGCATTCCGCAACAACGTTGCAAGAATGTAAAAACGTTGAAGGAGACAAACGAATAGAAATAAAAAAACTAGTGTATTTTCGAAGCCGAATAAAAACAGGTTCTACACTTGAATTCCCATTCATTCGATTATATTCTAACACTATCGACTCGATGACTTTACAGTCAACTGGGAGGCTATACCTCGACTAGACCATGTTCTTTCTCAAGAACTCATCGAGAAACTGAAGTCTAAAAATCGGTTCTTTAATGTCACTCGGTGATAACAAAAAAAAAAATCACTCGTTCCAACCAACTCGAAATTTATAAAACAAGATGGGTGGGGAGGAGGAAGAGAAAGAGAAGTCAGAGAAAAAATTAAAACGTCTCGTTTGCGCGTCGAGTAAACGTGGATGGAGAACTCGACAGACCCTTTCTCATCATAGTGGCAGGGCACAACGGATAATGACACGTGCATTATTAATTAAAGAAGATGCGCGGAGCAAAAAGCGCATTCCTCGTTCCGTGCCCGCGAGAGTTACAAGGATTTACGCGTAGATTTAAAGTGCGCGTGCTATTCTCGATAGTAATGTTCAAAATGCATAAAACATGATACGCGTTAACGTATCGGGGCGAAACGCCTCGTTTCTTGCCACGAATGCTGCGAGTATAAAACGAACGAGATGAACACGTCTGTAGACCGTAGCAGCGAGCAACGATGAAGCAGGTTCGCTAGGTACTCCACGATGAGAACCGTACCGCTTAACTCTGATTAAAAGTACCTGCGACCACTTCGAAAAATGGAGCTACACCTCCCCCACCTGCCTCGCTTTTTCGTCGAAGAATGGTTCATCGCTTGCTACCGTGAAAGATCCGTTCGAAGATCCGCCCTGAATCAACGCTCGAACGCGTCGATGGAGTTTCGAAGCTTCACGACGTCCATCGAAAAGTTTTCCCTACGAGAGATCGCCTCTGCGAAGCTCCGTTTGAATTATCAGCGATGATAGCGAGCAGAGGGACGATGGGTAAGTTCGTCTTGAGGATTTATGGTATAATTTGTTGTTCGATGTCTAGATAAATTTATGATGGAGAGAAATCGGCACGAAATCTATCAAAGTTTTATCTATTTCGTTGAAATACAGTATTTCTCAGGATGAATCAAATTTGTGGATGAAAGGCGCCAATACGACGTGGCTACAGGAATTTTTGATTTAAAAAAACGAGTTCATTTGCGCAAAGATGCGTTAAATTTATAAACGAAAGACGCTAATTCGACGTAGTTCGGCGCAAATCGGAAAGATGCATCGAATTACCTTTACGCATGGACCATAGGACATTAACATTAGCGAAGCGCGGACCCAAAATTCGTAAACTCCATCGAATGCGAGTACGCGTTTCAATTTTCCATGGACTCCCGACTTGATTGTTCCTTTATCGAGCATGTCGGTCGCTCGATCCATCCCAAAGGTAATCCGGTACTTTGTAAAACATCGGAACGATTCAATAGAACGGAAATAATTTCTCCGCGCTTGGTTTCGTTTCGAAAGCATAAATCCAATGTCGGCCATAATATTGGCAGTAATATTCTCCACGACTCATGTGGAATTCATGAATCGTTCTGTTTTATGAAAGCGCGGAAGCTTACATTCTCGCCGAGAATTTTCATTATATTCGAGCAAAATCGTACGAGAAACCTCGGCAACTCTTTTTACGACTATGTCCTTCCTCTGCTTCTGGTTAACAACGATTCTCCCATCTCGACTATCTCGGAGTGCAACGAACGCATCGATTTAAGTTTTTAACGATATTATTCCATCGTCGAGAGACGAAGAGGAGGTGCAAAGGAGTCGAATGAAAGCATAACGCGCCATTCTTAAAATAAACAAAAAATGTGAAACGTTTTGTTTCGTGATTGTTCGACTCTTCGCCAGGTCGTTTCACGGCCGGAGAACGCGTCGACCATTCGATGCCTTTTTTTTTCGATCGGACGATACTTCGCGAGACAATGGCGCTAGCCACGCGAGTTAACGGCAGAACCGTGAAGAGGATCGGAAAGAGAGGAGCGCCAAGAACCCCGGAAAGAAGTCTATTAAAGTAATTGCTTTTCAGGTGGGCAATTGATATAAACGTTTTCCAAAGCGAAAGAAGAGCCCGAGCTAGCTCTTTGCGGATTATAAAACTTTCCGTTTACAGGGAGGATTGTAGTTTATGGGACGCGAGTTACCATTTGGTGGCTTAACTTCGATGGGCTACGAACACACCGTCGACTCATTAACGATATTTCCCTATTTATCGAGTGTATTTTGTCTGCACGCTCGGCAATGGTTCGTTGAAAACCGCGATAACGCGGCGAGAGAGCAATTAACACGAAGCGAAATAAGGGCGGAGGAGTGAGACGCGAAGGTCCTATCGACTCACTCAGCCGATTAGACAAGATCGCGACAATTTTAGGAACTCGTGGCTTTCCCGGTTTTTTTTGAAATACTTTTCGATGCCAAGATTTCAGGAACGAAAGGAATTTTCGTTAATTTCCACGAAAACGGTGAATATTATGCGATCGTTGCCATTGCACGATGGAGAAAAATATAAGAACAACGAATACAAGACGAGCTAGGTATTTTAAAATCGTCCGTATCCCGAAAATGGATTAACTTATAGGATAAAAATGTTATTACGATACGTATTCGATAGGATCCTAAGTGCGTCGATCGAGGAACGTGGTGAAACGAGCCGCTTGGATTTTCGTCCAGTAAAATTGGCGAACGGTCGCGACGCGCGACGATCGAATGGCCTTTTTCCGAGCGAGCACTTTTCTGGTCGACGATATCGCCACGCGCACCGCCGACGAGATAAAGGGAAAATTGGGAGCGCGTAAACGGGCGAAGGTGCCTCGGATTTCGGTGGAATAACAGTCCGCATGGAAATACGTCGGAATCGGAGAGACGATAGAACGAAAAAGTAAGATGGCCAAGGGAAATATGGAAGAAAGAAGAGAAAGTTGGCATTCGTACGTGTTCGCGTAACGTACGATTTTGGAAAAATCGACGTTCGTGCGATAGTCAAGGCGAAGAGTCGTCGGTTTCTTCTACCGCTGTAAAAAAGTGGAGAAAATAAATCTCGTTCGAAGCGACCAGATGAAACGAGATTTCAGTCGAGTCGCGATCTCGCGCGATTCAATTTCCACCGGACGCCGTCCAATGTGTTTACATCGAGAATAATTAACGATTTCCTCTCTTGCTGTCCTCGCTTGTTCCTCTCTAATCATTCCGCCTCTTGAAAAAACTAAGCAAAACCACGCGGTCTCGTTAAGCGACTTCGGTCCAAGCGGAACATTAGCCATCGATCGATTACGTTTCTTGCAGATTTTCTTGCAAGTTCCTTGTCGTGGACCAGAAGCTCATTACGCTTGGAGTTGAAAAAATTTCGATCGTCGAGTCTTTCGAAGGTGGACGCAGACCAAATTAAACCGATACATCGACCGTTTCTCCTGGTATGCGTAATTACGTCGTCCCTTCGAAACTTGCCAGGCAAATCGAGAATTTAATGTCGATCTAAAATTAAGTTTCGATGCAAAATGGCTACTGGATCGATCGACGAATACGCATTATTCGCTTCGATCGCGCGTCTTACGACTCGTGAAACGCTTCGTACCTCGTCGTACGGCCGAACATTTTCTATCTACGATTTATCCTCTTTTCAATACGCCGAAGCCATTAATCCAAATAGTAACGAAGTGTCGAGATTTCAAATCACCTCTCGATCTAAACTTCGTTATAATAGAGCTTGAAATACGTACGAATTCGAATAGCCGATTCGACGGATAAAACTAATCTATTTATAGAATTTTGAACTCTCTCCTTCTTTCTTTTACGAAGCGAAATCCAGCTTGTCGACTGAGATTCGAGGCTAATCGTTGAAGTCGTGGCGAGAAGCACGATAGACTAGTTAAATTTTTGTTATTCGAGCTCGTCGAATCTTGCCTCGCTTTCAGGAAACGAAAGAAAGAGATGGCGAGATAAACCTTGACGTTTTAAACTCGTCTTCCTTCTCTGTCAGTGTACGGCGTTTTACCTTCGTGTCCTTCGATTTGGTTCGCCCTTCGTTCGAACCCTTTGTCGGTTCCGTGAAATCATCGACGAGATTCTGACTGACAAAATTTCAATTCCAGACAGCTACATTTTTATGCCATGAAATTACTTGAAACGAAGCACTGAAAAATGCTCGTTCGATCGATCGACCGTTTATCGTACAAATTTAGAATTAAAAATGTGAAAGGTCGAGTTTCGAAACTTTTCCCACTGACTCAAACTTTTTTACGCTCCAGAACGACCGAAACTATAACGATTCGCGAACTTTAAAAATTCCGATCGATCGATCAGGCTATGAGAAGATTCTTCGAGCGCTCAAACGTATTCTTGGTAAATTTGACGCAGTCGTTCGTCTCCCAAGAACTTCGTTAAAATTCTATGGACTCGATGAGAGTCGCGTGTTTATTTTCAAGCAAGCGTAAATCAAGCGAAGAAGCGTAAAATCGTTTTAAATCGTCGAGTCATTCGGACCGAGGTTGATTACATTCGTTTTAGAAGAGGACTGAAATATTTTTGCGAGAATCGTGCGACGAATTCCGGTGCGATCTTCAAATTTTTCGTCCCGATAAATAAATCGACCGCTTTAAATTCACGGCCGAGTTTAAAGTCAAGAGCGTCGTGGCGAATTTTCATAGAGTGCGAAATTTTGAGATTCACGAGAAACGTTACGGAACGTGAGAAATCACCGCTGCTGTAAAACTTGCGACCGTGGAGCTGTTCGTAGGAGCAACGACCAAAAATAACATTTTATTCCTCGTAAAATCGATTTTCCACGCGTGTCCATTGTGCGCCCCACCTACCAAAGATCCGTATTTCTCCAAGGAGATCATGGATTCCACTCAAATTTCGATTCTTTCAGCATTTATCTTTTCTGTTTCTCGTTACGGTGGAATTAATAGCACTTTTAATCA
>JAITYT010000090.1:4081436-4106375 GCA_025433975.1 Liostenogaster flavolineata | reverse complement strand
TCTCTCTCTCTCTCTCTCAAGAACGAGACGGATGGATGTAGGGAGAGAGAGAGGACGCTTACACGCGTTTCTCTCCCTCCTCGTTCCTTTCTCCAGACATCCTTCCGTACACCGGCGCACCTGACGCCACCGTTTGTTTGTAAACCATTAACGACTAAGGGTCCGAGGGGTTGGTCGCGTTCAGACGGATGTTTCCTGGTCCTCTAACGTCGTAACGACCCCATTCTCCTTCCACTCCGTCTCTTGTGTTTCGGGCTCTATCCGTCTTTCTCTCGCTCCGCTTCCGTGAGATCCGCGCACTCTCGTCGTTTGCAACCTTTCGTGTATACACGGCTTTCCTTCCCAACAATCCAACCTCGTCTCCGCTTCGACTGTCGTTCCCGAGACCAAACTATCCGAAACGAGATGCCTTCCCTACCGTGTAGCGGTGGTGCGAGCGCTCCTTCATACGGTATTGCGTTTTTGGCCCGGTACGCGACGACGACCTTCCACGCTCGAGGAGGTTCGAACCCTCGCGGAAGCGGCGGCATTCGACGATGTTCGATGGACAGGCGCAACGAGCCTGACGATAATTTCCTGAAAGCTCGTTGATACGATTGGAAGAAATTACACCCGGAGCGATGAGACAAAATGGCCGTAAATGGGAGGAGAAGGAATGCCTTGTACCTGTTTTTTGTTATACTTTTTTATCGAGTTATACTTTTTGCCACTTTTCCGAGTCTCCAGCGATTTTGACCCTCAAACGCCGTATCTTTTTGGGAAGATTTTTAATTGGATTAGGACAGTCGAGAGAATTCGACTGTGTTTTCGCGATCGCTCAGATATTCGATCTCGACCCCTAAATACGAATTACTTCGGGCCATTTTATTTCGTTTATTTATTCCCATGCTTTAATCGAGTCGGAAGGGTCGAGAGAATTGGGATCGAATATTAAAAAAAGAAAAAAAAATGGTCGGAGGAGTACTCCGCGTCTCGTCGCAGCGATTAAATTTGAACGCGTTGTCACGTCAAAAAGGAGAAGATTCCCTCGTGTGGCGCGAGACGCAATAACGACCGCCTGGCTGGCTCGGTTGATAAAATGTGCGCGTCGACCGTCGCGAGAGCCGCTGCTGACTGGTAAAATATGTTTCTTCCACGTGACGATTTTCCATAATTTAACGACGTTTCGCAGCCTTCGTTGCGTTGATTACAACGGTGTTTTTTCCCGCCCTCGAGGGAAGAACGTCTGAATTCCCGGAGCGGGCGACGTTTTAACGAAACGAGCGTGGAAGGTTTTCTTCCCCGTTTCTGCCCGGGGAAAATGTAGCTCGTACAAACACGGGATTACCGATCGCGCTCTCCACGCCTCATCTTCGAATCGGCTCTTTTTTGCCACTGCCTCTTTGTAGACGCGAGCATCGCATAGACACGGTATAACGCCAGAGCAACGCATGAATAAAATACGCCCGTGGCAAAGTTTATTATACGTTTTAGGGAAATGATAGGCGGTATGAATAAAATAGAACGCCAAGCGTCGCTTTATATATGAGATAGGAAGTAAGAGAAGCAGTATGCATCGGCGCACTCGTGTATTAGAATTACACCGTAACTCGGATGGCACAGTATCCGAATGCCATCCTTATTCCTTCTTATATCCCCGAGACCACGCTCGCTGCCTCGATCCGGAAGAAGTCCATTGCTTGCGACACGGTTCGCCGTTGTTGCTTCCGCTCGTCTTCCTATTTTGTAGGCACAATGTACAATATCGTCCGACGTAAACGCACGATAAAATTTGATAAGTATCATGTCCTCTACGCTATATACATTTTTCATTCATCCTTTCTAATAATTCCTAATTCAAATAGCCCTTGCCTATAGCCTTCGATACACTCGGTCGCGAACTTACAGTCGACCCCCTAAGTCGACGCGTTTCAACGAATATGCTACGATCAGAACATACATCAGTCTTACGTCTAGATGCCGACAAAAAAAAGAATTCTACACGGTAACGGTGCGAAAGAATCTTTACGAGGCTGACTGTGTTAACATCGATCAAAGTCGATCTTCGAGACTACGGTTTTCGACCTGGTCAGTCCCACCGGAAGTCCCTAGCCACAATGTCGTTCACGCGCGAAGGGTGTCGATCGCGACATCGTCGATTCCAATCGCGAAAGCTACGGTTCACGACGAATCTGACGGATGGAAGGGAAGCCTCGAGGCAGTCGAGGAACGACCGAAGAAGCGGTCGTCCAAGGAAAGGGAAAACCAAAACGGGAGAGAAAGAGAGAGAATGGGGAACGGCGGGAAGTGCATTAACCCCCTCCTTTGGCTCGTTGTAACGAGGGTTGACAGAGGCGGGCCTCGAAAATTTATTATGAACCTTCCCAGGCTCTGCCTACACCTATCGCCTTGCAACGCACTCCGCTGCCTCGTCCTTGATTCTCGTCCTTTTCCTCGTAACGACCGCTACCGGCGTTTCTTCCTCGTTTCGCTCCCTTTCTAAGCTTCCTTCCACCGAGCCCCACTCCCCTTCACCTGTCAGGAATCCCCGGCAAGGCGGAAGCTCGCTTTGCGAGGACTCCCCGTCCTTCGGCGCTTTCCTCTCTTCTCCTCTGCCCCCTCTCCGCCCCCGGCTTCCCCTGCCAAGCCGAGAAGAACTCGTTTCGCCGACTTGGAAAGTCCGCCGTTGTTATTGCGAATTACCGCGTTCAATTATTTTTAAGAGCACGCCGAGAAAGCTCGTCCGAGCGATTCCCCCTCGTCCCCCGGTGCGACTTACTTTTTCATTTCGACGTACGGACGTACGACGAGCCTCGCCGAGGATTCGCGCGTTTCTTTAAAGCTGCCTCCAACCGAACCATTGTCTGGCTTTATCGCGCGACTATCGGAATTAGTCGAATGGAGTTATTCGAAGAAATCGGACGTTAATCGGACTTTCGCCAAAATCTCAAAAATTCGAAGGTATCGATTTCTTTGGTTTTAAGGTTCTGCTTTATAGATTTCTACGCGCTGAATTCGTTTCCGAAAACCGTTTCTCGGTTTTAAGCATCGTACGAAAATTGTTTTGGCCGTTTACCGTGGTTTTAACCACGTAGGAACATCGTATTTTGTGTTTCTATGTCGAATAGAAGCGTCTATCAGCAGTGTAACGTAAGTTTTGGGCGCTCTGCGAATTCATAGTGGAAGCGATTCTTGTAACAAAGCTCATACCGATTAACATAATCTTATGAAAATCATAAATGTTAACTTCTGCACTTAATGCTTCTTTACTATTCCAAGGAAGCTTAGTACATTACCTTAAATAACTTAGAACCGAGATATCTACCTACCTATTTACATACCTACCAAACAACCGACCTATCTACCTACCCACTATTATTCACTCCGATGGTTTTTAAAAATGGAAAGGTTACACTTGCGGAGCACGAAACACGTGATTCGTGATTCGACCACGCAACTTCTGCTAAAATTATTTTAATTTAAACGAGACTGGTTAGTTTAGTCGGTACGGTCGGAACGGTATTCATCGAAAGAAAATTTCTATTTTAAACCGATGTTAAGAGGATAATGATATTACTTGCACTGTTGACGTGGGTCGGACGTGGCACGCTTCTTGCTTCGTTGCTTGCGCGTAATTATTATAACGTACCTCGGCTTTCAGAGAACATCGTCGACTTCCTGCATCGCTACTAACCCCGCTCAAGATCTATTAGTACTTTAGAACTACGAAAAATCTTGTGAACATTTAGGCCCGCCAAAGTCCTCCCTCCAAACTTCCTAGAATTAATTCCCAGCGATCGAAACATTAATGACATTACTGATCGGATTTCCCACGTCTACTCGATCTAAACCGATGGAAGTTCAGCAGGGAACTCTTGCGTCGCAAGATTGTTTCCATCGAAAGCCAAAACTGTTAAGAAAGCTGTACATCTTAAAATACAAATAATTACAACCAACATATCTAACGTTGATATTATAGAACAGGCGAGTCACATACCGACTAGGTCATAGCGACTTTAGTTTTAGTTGAGAGCGAGACTTCGCCAAGGGAACATCGCCGCATTTAAATTTACGAACTTTACCCTGTTGCAACAATATCAGAGCCTTAACATTAACCGAACAAAAACGATGCTAAGAGCGACGAGGCATGGAAACAGCCCTTGCGAAATCATGTTCGATCGCGAGACTAATCAGCTTGTTCCGCTTGAACTTTCAAACCTTGTCTTACCGATCTGAACGACGAATCGATGAAAAAAGGTCGTAGAGGCTAGCCGAGTGACGCAGTTTGAATCAAAGCCAGCTCGGTTTACGGTATGCGCAACTAACGGCAAAACTTGTTGAGCGGCGTCCGCGTCGTTGGCGCGGCGTCGGTTGATCGTGATTAAAACATTCCTTCCGCGGCGGTGCGTATTTGGTTCGGTAAGCGCGAAAATTCATTAACGTATTATCAGAGCAGGGCCGTATCATCGAATCGAGATGCCGGCATTTTGGCAGAGATCGGCGATCCTCCTCGTAGTCTGCGAATTTCAGAGCCGTCGGCACAATTTCCACGGCTGATTGTCCATCAATTTACCGATTTTCTTCTCGCAAGGCGCTCCATTTACCGCGACGCGCTTCGAAATCGAAGGCGCGCCGTTGTTCTCGTCGGACGTCGCTTTCCCCGTGGCGCTATTAATTGCTATTATCGATCAGGCTACCGGCCACCGAGAGGAGACAAATCCGAACGATGAATGTTATTCCGGTCACGATCGAGCGGCAGGCTAGCGCTCGTAATTAACGCCCGATGAGAAAAAGTTGGACGAAATTTATATGGTACGTCGCGGGACGGCGAATCACGTACGTTGATTCGCTTATAACGAACTGATTACGATCCTCGTGGTAGCGGGAACGCGCTCGTGTCTCCCCGTGTCTCGATGGAATCGAAGTTTACTCGAGGGTACGACCGCTTGTTCGCTCGAAGAAAGTTTCTTCCTTCGGTATCGGGATTGCGACGTCGATCGTTCTCGTAAAGTCGCTGCGAAAGGGAGCAGAAAATGCGATCGAAAGCGACGCGACGAGCGCGCGAAATTTGGGTCCGTCTGATTTCCGTTGCACTCGTACGCGAAAATACGACGCGATTTAACAGGGCGAACGAGGCTGTAACGACGTTGTTAAAATGGCCGTGACTCGAGGGCGTGCCTCTATCGCATTCGATTTTGCCTGCCTGCGAATTCCCATGCAGCGATACACGCCTCTAATTTGGCAAAGATGATCGATACGAAAAGCCGATTGGCGAATGGAATTGCGAACAGGTCGGAGTCGAATCATGTGGAAGGAAAGCGAGCTGAATGTCGCGATACTGACGCAAAGCCGATCAGTTTGGCGGCTCGGCGCGATCGACGTGCTTTCGTATTTTTCAGAGAGTCCAATTAAGTAATTTCAAGCGCCATCCTAAGAATAAGTAATCGAGATATACCACTTGGTAGTTTCTCACGTTAATTCTTCGTTTTAAGAAAATTCGATATTTTTCTCGAATTTTATCGAAGTTTATCTTATGCTTTATTTTCATGTTCGACGTTTAAATCGAAGATGAAACGTTGTTAGCCAATAAACGGTCTTATAATAACTTGCGCTCGTATCGATCGACGATGCCGCTACGGAATTTCAGTTGTCGTGTATTTAAAGCAACTGAAAAAAAATCCAGGAACGTTGATGCCACTTAGAACTCGAGAAACTTCGAGTCAAAACTCGAAGTGAAAAGATTTCGATTTCTCATATTTTTCTCTCTAACGAAGCGTATTCGTAATTACAAGCATCATATTCGTAGCTTTTTAAGCTTCTGTCGTACCTTGTAGTCTTATGTCATTATTCGTGGTGTATTTTCAGGTAAGCGAACGCACGCGCGTCGTTGCTGAATATTGCGATGGACCCGAAGGAATTAGATAAACTTGCACGATAAATCGTCGTATGGACGCCTAATTGTAACCTTTACGCAGCTGATGGTACGTAATTCTCCTATCGATGCACGTTTCGTTATCGTATTCATAATCGAAGGTATATCGACGGCTCTCGATCGCGATCAGACTACAGTCCAATTTTTCCTTCACTGATTTTATCTCGCCTGCGAAACGAACGTAATCCTTAAGTAAGCTACTTTTTTCTTCTCGCGTATCTCCATATATTATAAAAGTATGCGAAGTGCGATTCGATGGCGTTTTCGAAATACGTGAGCAGAGAATCGATGTCGAGATTTTGTAAATTGGAAAAATCATCGCAGATTCGATTAAACGCTTTGCAGAATATAAGGTCTAGCTATTTCGAATTTATTAAAGTAATTTTGTTGGAAATATCGAAAATATTAAGCAGCCTATCGATTCTTGTATTTTATCCAGCACGAGACTGGCGAAGTTTGACTTTTCGCAGGTCGATTCATAAAAAACAAACGGTACACAAAGTTCAAATCAATCAGGAGCGTAGAAAATGGTGAAATTACCATTGAAAATAACGAGAATAAGAGACAGTCAGGATCGTATTAATGAATAACAGCTACGAGGAGTAACAAGATGTTGTAACAAGCCGATACAATTGATCGTTCGAGAGAAACGAAAGGTTCGTGACAATGGACGATATTCGCGAGACAGCCTCGCGTTCGCAGATAGAATAAATCCACCCTTCCATGGTTAAAAATGAAGAAACGACCATCCTTAATGGAAGCACTCAAGAACGATCATTAGGAACCGAGTGTTTCCAACGGCCCAGCGTGTATTCATCGTTCGGTATTCGAGAGCTTTGCCTCGACCCGACTCAGATGTTGCGTCGCACGCTTTTTTCTTTAAAAAAATATACAAGATTTTCTCCGTCGCTCTCTATGGGAGCTTCGACGGATTTTCTATTCGATGTTGATCGACATTCGATATCTCGACGCTTTTGTTAGAATATTCTTTGGATCGGCGAAAGATCTTCCGAACACAAATGATCGCACGAGTTTCGAATTTAAGCAAGAGCCGCATTGTTGGACTCCTCCTAGACCACGGTCATATTAATACAATACGCGTGATCGATGTATTGACGGCGGGTCGCCTGAGAATTCGAGGGTCCTGCAGAGGCAAGAATTCTGGAAAAACTCATCGCAAAATACTTGTTTGAATCTTCCTTGTCGATTGGTCACCCCCTAAGGTCGGAACATTTTTCCTCCTTTTCCTGATTGAGCGATTCGTTACCTCACCTACCATAACCAAAACACCGTGAATCCGTGTCGAGAATAAACGTATTTCCACGTAAAAATCTGTAAACCTAATCGATCCGATCCGAACATTTTCCTGCCTTTTTCGATCGAACAACGTTTGTTATCCAGCCTAGCACAAATACACAGAATTTTGAACAGTCAAACTTTACGTATCCGTGTCAAGAATAAACGCGTTATTTCCACTCAACGATCTTTAAACCTAATAAATTTTAGCATCGAAGTAGAAATCGGCGTGTATTCACAAATGTTCCTATCTTCTCCGATCGAACGATTCTGTGATTCCGTTAACAATTAAATTCTGTGCATCCGCGTCGAGAACAAAGGCGTTACTTTAACACGACGATCTTCCAACGTGTCTTAAGTGTTTCTAAAACGCGACCGACACTTTCAATCTCGGGGGGATGAAGTGGAAGCGAGCATCGGAGAAGGAAGACGGCTCATTCGGTTGCACTCCAACGGCCGACCTTCCAGGCTAAAGTTTTCATTGGCGAGCGATTTATTCTCGAGCGCTACAAATGCATCCCCGGAGAATGATCGGCGTTTCGGCGCAGCTTGGCGTTTGCCGTGCGCGAAACGTACGCGGCACGTATACGGCTAATAAAACTCGTCGTTCGTTCCCGGATCGTATATCGCACCGTTCCCTTAGGACGGTGACGAGGCAAATATCAAATATCCCGTAACCTATCACCCCACCGGGACGTTCGACCTACCGATGCTATCTGGCCCCGGGAAAAAGAAAGAAACGCCGGACGAGCCGGGAACGTGCCCTTTAAAATATTTACGGTCCGTTACGAAATTCGTAGGACGATAAATATTTCGGCTATTTTCGTCCTCGAACATCGATCTATTCGCCGCTCTGCGAGAGACCGACCTTTAAAGGGAAGGAACGCCGATCCTCGTGGAATCAGCTTCGATTTTCCAGGATTTTTCGAGAAATACTTCGAAAGCGCGCAAATTATTTTACGAGTTTGCGACGTCTGCCTCTATCGTGTCTTCGAACCAGATTGACTCGAAAATCTGACCCTGGAAATACGCGAGACAATGCTCTGAACATTTTGACTCTTAATCGTAAGAAATAAATCGTAGTCGTCGATCACGCGAGAAACAGTAGAAACGAATTAAGAAGAAAAAGCGTTCCTCGAGGGATCAGCTTCGATTTTCCAACATAAAATATTTCGAAAGTATGTCGTTCCAATCGTCGTAATAACAACGTCTAATCTATATAACCAATTCTAGACGCGTCCTTCGCTACACGCTTTTAAACGAAGCTAAATCCGAAAACACTATCGACGAGAAACGTGTCCAAAACACGCTCGTGACCCTTCCAGGAGGCAGACATTTGAACCACGTAGAAAGAAGATTTCGTGCTTACCTCCGAAACACGCGGGACAATGGCGCTCGTGATCGGTCGGAAAATCGCTCGTTTGCTCGCATTTATCGCAGACGATTTTCGTCCTTACAAAATCGTTCGTTACTCGACGGACGAGATACGAGCGTCGCGAACGATCTCTTCGTCCAATGATCGAAAGAACGAGTGGAAAAGTCGGCCTCTCTCCGTTCTCTCCTCTCAAAGGGACGAACGACGCGAACGACTACTTTCCTTTCCTTCCACCCGGAAGGAAGGACCGATCTTAAGGGCACGAAAGCGACGACAAGACAGACGGAAAAAGGAGACAAGACAGAGGAAGAGCGAAAAGGAGAGAAAAGGCAGTCGTCACCGTGACGTTAAGACGACTTTATCGAAATATACAATCATCTTTATTATTCCCACGACGACTTTTCTCCGGGGTAAGAACTCGTATAGGTCGGAGCGCGTTGCCGAGCTTCGTGACGCGCTCGAGGCGATCTTCGTCGTCCTTCTCGTAAATTCCCGGCCCGGCGTACTTTTATTACGCTGCCGCTTCGTGCCCTCATCGTTCAACCTTGGCGGAGCGAGGAGGCGCGCGGCGATAAGATGGAAGCCGAGACTCTCGGTGTCGTCCGACGATCGCGTCGCGCCTACGCGCTCCGTTCCTCCTCCATTTTCCAGATCGCCAGACGTCGAGACGTTCCCACGAAAATCCGCCCATTTATTTCCAGGAATACGGACATCTCCTACCTAATTTCAGATAGGACGCGCGCGTCCTCGTCCACCGGCGCGCTTTCGACGATGGCCTTCCGCGTCGTTCAATTTTCCCGGCTATTTCCGCGCTCTTTTACCTCCGAGGCGGAAGCTCGCGCTTTTGCGCGCTCGCGAGAAGCACACGCACGAATGTCGATAGCGAACGGCGTTCCTCTCGGTCGGCCGCGATTGACGTCGTCACCGTTGGAACTTTGTCTCACCTTATCAGACCGTTTACCTCGATCCTCTTCCGTGTACCGAAGTTTTTTTTATCGGCATTTCGTCGTCGAAGAGGCGGAAACGACCGAATTGTCCCGATTCCGATCATTTTCGATTTTTAGATTTGTAAAGAAATATATGAAATAAGATACAGGCCAAATGAAATGAATTAAACGCCATTTTGTAGAGAAAACTTGTCAATTTTATATTACCATACATATGAAAGAGAAATATAATAATTTTACGATTGAAATGCACGATATAAAAAGAAAGATCATTCAAGTTTTCAAAGTGTCGTCCATTGGAATTAACATAGAATTGCAATCGCTAGCAAAAACTTTGAAATACATTATCTAACATATATGTAGGAATGTTGCGACTGCATTTTTTAATACTATTTATCAACTCATTCCCATTGGTCACCTAGTATTAGTGTAGGATCAAGAAAGTGAGAGCCAATCGAATGGGCATCGATGCCAGATGTTTAGGCAGCGATTGCCGAAGTTCTTTTGAATGACGAGGAATGCGTGTATGTGTGTGTGTGTGTGTGTGTGTCTGTTTGTGGTGACACTCGATGAAGGAAGTTTAGATGTATTTCGTGTAATATTAAATCTGTAGTTCAAGAAAAGAGTTGTTCTTCCATTAGCCATTCCTAAATGCATTTCCTATATTTTGGAGGCTGGTCCGGGATAGAAGTTCCATCAAATAATAACATCTCAAGTTGGACGTTATACGTGCTCGATATATACGCAAAGAGGTGGGTGATGACGACAAAATTATATTATCCGATAAATATTGTTTAACGTATCGAAAATTTATCAATTTCTTTATTTCGAAAACGGAGAGAATTTTCCTGTATACCGATACATATAATAAAAACGTATAAATGAATATATGAAATAAATGTGCACGAAAACGGCTCGCTTAGCAGCGAAAAGAAAGTTTCCATCGTACTCAACTGCGACCAAAATTGCGAAAAATCTTACGACTTGTCTCTCCTTTCTCCGCGAGAGTCTGCGCCTTAGCGGAAGAGTCGACGAAATTTCCGCAGACTCGTGCGATCGATAATCCTAACTTTCGACGACCCGTGCTTCGTACCTAACGTCCTATCCTTTCGAATAAATCGAGCGGCGGAGGCACGCGCAAGCCAAGACGAGGAGAGGCGCCTGCGGGCTCGTAGCTCCGATTGAAATTTTGGCAGAGACTCGAATCGAGACGATCGTTTCGCGCGCTCGTAAGCGCGACGCGACGATACGATCTGGTCGGCGCGTTATCGCTCTCGAAACCATTCCACGGAGAGAGGAACGACGACGATGAGCGCGCAACGAGTGGAGGAGTCACTCGTGCCACCTTTTCGATTCGAAACGGCAACGAGAATCGCGGTCGTTGGGCGCTCGCGCGGTTCTACATGATTTTCTAATTTCTTGCCGGCGGAAACAAACGATCGTGATAAAAAAAAAGAACGCGAAAAGAAAAACGTCGAAAAGAGACGCGGAAGGGAGGAAGGGAGGAAAAGAGCACGAGAGAGGAAGAACGTCTCGTTTCACGATGCGGCGTGGAGGAGTTCGCGCATGTCGCGTGACCTCTCGCAATCGCGGCATTTTTTTTACTCCCGCGAATATTTCACGATGCTAGCCGGACTGGTTTCGGTAATCTCGTCTCGCTTCCTCGTTTCCATCGTCCGGATCAACTAGATACCAAGTTCGCGCAAGCTGCCCATTTTTCGATGGTTTTGTTCCGTGGCAACAGCGCGCGTTACAGTCGTCAGATTTTGCTTTGTCCGAGCACCGCACGACATCGACCGAATTGATGCGGCTACGCCGTTGATAACGACGTAATGGTGTTGGTCTGGTTCTCTACTTGTCTTTTTCTCTTCTTCGTTTTTCGCGCTTTTCGACCATTTTGAAAAAAATCTCTCGGAAAGTACGCGGTTCTTAGAGCGCTGGACGATCCATCGAACTTCCTCATCGGGTTTCGTGCGTTTGGAAGGAAGCTTCTTTCCGCATTTGTAGTCGCATTCAGGGCGATTCGGTGACTTTCGGTCCTCGCGTGTACGATAATTCGTAATATCGCTGCTTCGATAGGATTCACAATTTTCCAGACACTATCGAAAAGCTTCGTCGATTCTTTCTGCTACTTTTTAGCAAAATGTCTAATAATGTACAGATCGTTCTATTCTGATCGGTTTTGATCAGTAGGATTCTATTTTGATCGGTAGGAGTAACTCTTTCGATGCCAAGCGCTTATAATGTATTATATTAGAGGAAATTATATGAAATAATTTTTCATCTATGCAGAGTCAAATACCGAAGGCGATTGAACGTTTAGGATTCTTCCGATGTTAGACACTTCTAATGTATCAAAACGCTGTTTAACATTTACCCGCTTTACTTAAAGCAGCTAAGTCATCTTTTAAAGATATCTTCTGAAGGAGTTCGCAAGCATCTGTTTATACCCACAGACGTTCTTTGTATCGAAATAATTAAAATCAACAATCCATCTTAACGCATTGCGCAAATCTCTTGAATCCCGATCAGTCGCTGCTCGAGAGTCTTTCTTTTCATCCTCTTACAGGAGACAGCAAAGGTTAACAGAAACTTGTAAAGTTGTTTGCGTCGAAGTCGAACAGTCGTTGGACTTAGAACCCTCGCTTCTCCCGTTCATCATCGCCCAACTCCTTATACAGCTCCTTGTAGGCGCTTGACGAGCATCCACCCCTCGTTTCTTTCTTCCCACGAACTTCGCAGTTGCTTTTTGTCAAGGCGCTCATTCCGCGTCGCGTTCAGCCTTTTTTCACCGAATCGTCGCATCGTTCAACGAATAAAATCGTCCCTATTCTCTTATCGCGCTCCCCTCGATGCAAATCTTCCCCGACATCAAACGATAATATTTACGTATTTACGAACTTCACGCGTTCCTAACCTGTTAATGTGTTAAAATTCACGACTTCTATATCTGTTCTTTCCTTTCGTCATTTATTCGTTGGTCGATTTGCGTCGGAATATAATCGAACATCGGTCGTGCAGAAAGAAAAAAATAGGATTTTTACTCGTGCAATAATAAACTGAAAAATAAAAATCGATTAAACACGCTTCAGGGCGATAACCGCTTCCTTGGAAGAAAATTCCACGATGGTACGAAATTGTCGATGTAAAATCGAAAATTCGAGGTAACACGCGAGCTCACTTAGAGAAGGAATCCCTTCGAACTCCCAAAAGAGGCTCTTCGAGAGATCGAAATTTTGATCGACTCCCTCTTCGAAAGTAACGCGTTTATTCGTATTCGCGTTAACGACGTTATCGTATCTTAGGTAGAACGATCTTTTGCGCATTCGCGGCAAGCAATTTTCCACGTACCACGTTCCACGTATTTCTCGCGCAAGGAGCCAGCGCGAATCGACTTTATTTACCTCGCTTCTGCGTGTCCGTGTGAAATCCCGTTTCCAAATACTCCCCGGCAAACTTTTCTCAGCCGCGTGACCCCAAATGTGACTGGAATATCGCATCGAATTACGAATGAAAAATGCGTCCGGCGAATGCGTTACTGCATCTCAGAAATCCTTTTCGACCTGACGGCGTACGTGATTTCGAAACTTTCTTCCTCCTACCCTCGTCTAATCTCTTCGCTCCGAGTTCGGTCGCGTCTAATTAAGTATTACGATTACGATGAAGCCTCCCTCGATCTTCCAATTTCACCGGGAACTTCAAATCGACGCCAATTTAAGGAAATCAAGGAAATAGAGTCAAACCGAAGGCGCCGAGTTGAAATGGCGCTGCGCGTTTTCGTCGAGTCCTCCAGCATCGTCTCGTATCATCTCGCACGCACAAACGTAATCCCGTAAGAGATTTGGCTGACAACGTGTCTTTCTATCTCGACGAGCGAATTTAATCTATTTTGCGAGCGACAGCGCGTCCACGGTCGCTTTTAGAGCCAATTCCTTCGTGACGACGACGATGGCTTCTTATTGCCTCCCTCTTTAACGATGAACCATAATTCCAGTACGAAACGACGCGCCACCGACGATTCGAAGCTGTACGGGAGCGCGAAGCAACGAAAATGCCCAACATCGAGCCAACAAAAATCTCGAGAAATTCGATAGAAATTCAAACGATGCAAAAGACGGAACGTTGAAGGGTTTAGAAAACGGATGCAACGAAAGAATCGCCGAATAAAATTAATAAACATAGATCTTTGGAATTTGTAAGTAAGAATCGAGCAAAACGAGCGCTAGCAACTTTACAAATTCAGTGGAACGCGAAGCGGCCTTATTTTAATCAAGACTGCTGTCTGTTGTCGCCGAGTCTCTCGGTTAACGAAGAGCAGTCGTATTCGAAATGCAGCGGTCCGCTGTCGGCAGGCGTTAGACGAGAGAGATTCGAGGCAAAGTCCGGATCCAGGGCGCTGCGAGGAAGATCGCGCGGAGTTTTGCAGCGATCGTCCAATCCCTTGTCTCGAATGCTTTTCGAAGCGAAGTGAACGGCGACCTTAATAAGATAATTTCGTTTGATTTCAAATAAGTCGGACAACTCCGTTAATTAATTGCCAACTGCATAGCGCAGACTGTCTCTCATTACGAGACAACATCGACTCGGTCTACTCGCAACGAAGTCACAGTTTTGCCAATATATTTCGTGGAAACTTTGCGACTTTAAAATTCCTTCTTCGTCGCTTTGTACGATCTTAATTATACGATTCGTAAGAAAGAACGCAAAGGATCCTAGTGTCGTTTCTCTTAGGTTCGATCCTCCATCGCGACGATTTTAATTACGATTTTAATTACGACTTTAATTACGATTCGTGTTCGAGATGAGCACGTACAGACGGATCCAAAGCAGACGGTTAGCCCGTTGATGCGTTTCGACCCTTTTCGGATCTTCGTTCGATAGGCATTTGATCGCCTATGAAGACGCTTCTTGTTCGAGACAGAAAAGGTGCGTCCTAGTGTTGAATTTCCTTCGTTACCGTGCAGAAGATTCGTGGCCTTCGGTGGCTCGATCCTTGGCTCCGTTGCGTCTCGAGCGTGACAAAACCAATAACGACTTTCGTTTTTTCAAATTTTTCAAAAGGCCACCACAGGACGAGTCAGGCACTGGTGACTGGCCGACTATTTAAGAAAACCACGTTCCACGCTTTCGAGGAGCTAAATCGTACTTCACGTCGACCTTCATCGTCCTAGCATATTCCATGCAAGACAATGTGTTACTCGACGTGAGTCCTTACCATTTTGGCCATTTTTAACGTTCATTTCTTCCGTAAAGTTCTATTAGAGCTGAAAACGATCGTCGAAATTCAACTCATCCGGTTACTTTGATCCACGATAAGTTTGGCGTGACACTGTACCTCGTGACACTCTGTCTCGTGACAACCTAGGCTCCTTGGTCCCCAGCGTTCCTTCTTTAGAACAAAAGACACCTTATCGCATTCCCTTCACTTCGATCTTAGCGATTACCCTAAATCGAGGTCTACCAGGGTGTGCCGTAACGACGCCTCCTCGGTTATGGTCCATCGAGCGTTCTGAATGGTACTAAAAGATACTACAATTATCTTTCAATCGTAGTATTAATATTATAGATATATCTCAAATTATTCTAAAAGAGAACAAATCTTCCGAAAGAAGTAGACTGAAGCGATCCAGTCATCGGCGACTACTCTGATCCGACGACTCCAGTAAGGGACTTCACGAAGTTCAGTGATTCTGGCTATGTTTACGGGACAGTGCGTTTACGAAAAGCTCCACGAGTTTATCGAGTGAGCGAACGTCTCAACATCGTCCCGTTAAATACACTCTGCAGCACTCCAGAGCTTCCAGACGAATCGTGTGCCCATGAAGTCATCAATAGGGACATTCGCAACTCGGAGAAAAGAAGTTGGTTGCTATCCCTCTTCCTGGCGACCTAGCAGCTGGTATTATCAGCGTTGGAACAGCACGCGAGGTGGAGGATCGCAGCAAACATCCATCCAGCGTTCGCTATTGTCTCTAACGCTTCTCTCGCTGGACGAGTACGTTATAATCGCAGTTTGGGTAGGCGAGAGCTGCGAAACGCGCGAAATACGATGCCGAGAATACGATAATGGATGATAATGCTTAGCGGTGGCTCTCGAATTTTCCAACGCTCGTAACATTTTCGAGTTCTCGCAGGGTCGAGCGAGCGGCTGCGACGAACGCCCGAACGCTAAAAGGTCCATCGAGGGTGGAGCAGGTGCCGATGAAGGCCGACTACGACCGGGACGACGATTGAAGAGAGAAGTATAATCGATGCCACGGAAAAAGTTAATCGCCCGTACGGGGAATTATTTTTCCCTTTTGGCCGAGAGCGCACATCTTTTTGCTGCGTCGCCTCCCTTTTCGCGTACTTTCTCGCGTCTGGCGAAACGAAAGCGGCGTTAAGCGAGATCGATCGGCAGCGAAGCTCCTTTCGCGCGCGATTTACGTCCTCAGGTGACCCTACCTTTCCTCGAGAGCGTTAATCACTCGCAGCTACGGCGTACTTTGCGTATGTTTTCTATGCACCGCCTTATCCTTCTCCTTCTCCTCCTCCTCCTCCTCCTCCTCCTCCTTCTTCTTCTTCTTCTTCTTCTTCGAGTGCATTTCCAACGTTTAATGTCGTCCTCGTTTCTCTTCATTGAAGTCCGAACTGAACTGCGGAACCGAACATAGCGATCGAACGGGAGAAAATATGCAGGACTGAGCGGAGTGGTTCGTGAGAATTTGGAAGTCGGTAAACATTCGCGTTGTCTTCTTTTACGATGACGTAATTTTTTCCGTAACTTATTTCACGAGCTTATCAGTGTAAAAATATTTTTTAATTTATTCAAATACAAATCATTAAGTATCTCGAATCAAGAAATATATGACTCGGACCACTTTCATAATTATGGGCACATATATATAACTTAACCGACCAAAAATTTCAAAAAAAAATTGGCAATTAATGGCTTAACTTTGAGAAAAAAGAAATTAAAAGACAGATTAACGAGTTCATTGAGAAAAATGATTTGTTCGGGTAAGAAATCTTTGAAGGCTGAACGGTGCTTTGAAGGTGGCGCGACTCGTTCGTTCTGGCCATCCTTCGCAGAACGAAATATCACTGTCGACGCTTCGATACGCGAGGAACGAACGCGTAAACTTGGAAGAGATAAGAGAAGGCACGTCTCGAAGGTAGGACGAAACGTTATGAAATTCGCCGCGGGCAACGCGAGCGCGAGCGTAAATCTTCCCGTAGGAGAACGAACGCGATATCTCGCAAATTTGAACGACCCAGGGTTGCACGCGATAACGAAACTGTCCTTCCGAATATTCGGCTGCTTGGATCGATTGTCTTACGCTTCGACAATTTCTTCTTACGAAATTTCTCGTCCGTTCCCATTTTCGACTTTCCATCTTTTTGATTTTACCAAAAAATTGAAAGCATTGGTACCTCAACGATTAACACCATAACCGTGCGACCTTCGCCTAACGCAAGTGAACAAGTTGAACATTCTAAGTTGACTCGTTCAGACACTGGTACATCTCCAATACGATCTAACGATTCGATAATTCCATTCTTTCTATCGATAATCATTGGCAGCAAAGAGACGATTGATAACCTTTTTGCAGTCAATCGTGGATACAGTTGGATTCGTTTCCATCAATGCATTCAGAGCGTCATTTTTCACCAACGTTTTAGATCTGCCACGCGGTTTATTTTCTGGGAAGAAGACACCAGACCAAATTTTTTCAAAGCAACGCTGCGCTTTTCGAACGTTAACGATATTCTCTCCAAACGCCTGGTTTATATTGCGAGCAGCTTTTACAGCATTATCACCAAGTTTATACTCCTGAAAAAAAATTACAAGAATATCGGTTGAATTCGTATCCTTACGAAATTTAAAACAAATAACAAAGTGGAACATTTGTGAGAATATCTTCTTTGTGGAAACGTGTACGACTACAATCGAGATTATGCCAAAAACAAAAGCGTAACGAAAACGGGGAGACAAACGTTGGCGAGTAAAGAAAATCCGACATTTTATACGCATCAATCTAATATTATGGGTATATCCTGCTGTACGATAGAAGCATGAATATCACAAGTAACATATTTAATACCGCGACTCCATCGAGAGGAGTTACAAAGAAGGAAGGAAAAAAGACACATAAGCCAATCGAGTGCAGAGCCAATCGAGTCGACTTCTCGCGGCGAAATTGCTCGAGAAGGCGACCGTCCGGCCATCGATACTCCCCAAAAGGAGAAAAGAGACCAGCTGAAAAGATTACCGCGGAGGATTAAAAGTTTCAAAGCGACGAAAAGGAATAACGTCCTTACGATCCTCCCCCGGTGCGAAGTTATCCTTTCCTCGTGGTTAAACTGCCGCTTTCGATTGTGCCATGCTCGAACGAAGGCGAGAAGTCGGTAATTAAATTGCTTGATTAACGCTGATAATTACTCAGCCGGTTCCATTGACGCAGTCGCCGTAGTCGCGTCGAAATCCGGCCGAAGAATAAAAAGAAAGCGTCGCCAACTCGTTTGGAGGGGAAACGCCGATGTGTAGAGATGCATTCGCAGCCACGAGGACTTCCTTCTTCGAAGCAATGCCAACGTGTACAGGGGAAACGACTCGCCTTACCCTCCAGTAACTTCGTCTCCTTTTTTTATCGGTGCTCGTCACTCGTCTGCTCGCGAATCCCCTTCGCTTTAACGAAATATGAGAGGAGGGCGATTTACACGAAAGGTAATACGACAAGACGAATGAATCCGAGTGCTTCCTAGCGTCGGGAAAATATAGCTTCGAAAGCGAGCAACGATCGGCCTTCTCAAAAGACGCTCTAGTTTATCGTTCGCTACTTTTTATCGTGATTTCGTACTTTAGGAGCAGTACGAGAAGTTCTTTGAGAATCGAAAGCACGCGGATGGGAGAAGCAAGGATAATTAGATAGAACGAGCCTTTCGAGGAGGAATTCATTCGATTTTAAGGCGAGTTTTAGGATTCTTCCATGCTAGTTCTTTCGTGGCTAATAGAAGTCGTTGTAAGACAAGCCAGACGTACGCGTTTGCGGAGTTAAGTATAGTATACCGCGTTATTCTAAACAGACGAACGAAGTTAAGCCACCCAACGGTCGGAGAAACGCAATTCGAAAGTCAGCTCAGTCGTTTCACGTAATCCAAACGAACCGGGCAACGCGATGGGATACTCTAGCGCTTCTTTACGTGATCCGTATTTAAAACGCTTGCGTATGCATCCGCCGGCGGTGGAACTCCGATACGAATGTATTTAAGGAACTACCTTAGGCGATCCTCTTAACCTTAGCGATAATTTCAAATAGATCGTGAAATTTCGAAGCGGAAAGGAAAGCCTTTTCCCCACCCTCTCAATCGCTATGTGTCATCGATCGTTTCGTCTCGAAAAGCTGTTTGGAAACGTTAATGCACCAAGTTTAATAACCACCAAGTTTTTAGTCGCATCCCAGCCGGCATCCTTCAAATCGACATATTTAGTTTAGTTCGAGATGGTCTGACGGATCTATCAAATTAGTCCATTTGGAAAGGCTAAAAAGCGCGGTTATGCATTTTATTTATTTAGCGTGTATTCGAAACGTCCATCGACGAATCGCGAATAGCCAATTACGTGCTTAGTTCTGACAAAAACACAACACCCACGCTTTTCATGCGTCCTGTTATTTTTTTTCGTTGCTCGACCATGGTATTCTAACGCTCCCAAAAAGACGAATATTACCCACGAAACCTCGTTTATTCGGCAAAAATCACAACGCTACGATCGATACGAAAATTTCCACGGGTGTATCGCGCTTTTTCTCGTTTGGTGTCCGAATCGAGTCGGAAATCAGGTTGATTCGGAGTCGAACGATGACGTCGATCGTGAGTTCGATCGAATAGAAAAAGGATGGAAGCCCTCGGCGCCCTCCGACCAGGCAAGATGTCCGCTGACTACCACGAGCCAAAACAACGACGTTAGACGGGTGACTTTTGCTCGATCCACCACGAACCATTTTTCTTCTCTTCTGCCTTTACGGAACAGTGAACCAACATCTCGTCTTACGTAATGCTGTGCTCAGGCGAGATATGTCGATCGATTACTCGCAAGCTAGATTGTCCGGAAAGTCATTTCGTTTTTTTTTGTTTTTTTTTATGAAAAACGTTGCTTCTCATGTTTCTTTTCTTTCTTATATATTGTTTTTATGATAAATTGTTGGGAAAAAAGAAAATTACTTTCACCTAATAAGACAACATAAGAGGAAAGTAAATCATCAGCTTGCTTCGATAAGGAATGCTTGATTATTCATTAGATTAGTAACGTGTCCGAAGAGTATTTTTAAAGCACAGGGACGACTATCGTATCGTATTTTGCCAAAATGCACTTGATTCGAATCTCGAACTAACATGACCATTTTTTTTCTCTTCTGCCTTTACGGGACAGTGGGCCAACATGTCTGCACGTTACACTGTGCTCAGACGAGATGTTGACCGATTACTCAGTAGCTTTACAATAATGAAGCATAAGGAATTCACGATTATTCCTACATACACTAGTAACGTGTCCGAAGAGTGCTTTAAGGGCACAGGGACAACTATCGCACACGAAGGCGATATCGTATCGTATTTTGCCAAAATGCACTTGATTCGAATCTCGAACTAACCTCTCGACAGTTCGAATGGCGCTCGACGTAGTCGTGACAACGACCGCCTTTAAAAAAGGCGCGATTCGAGGAAGGAGACGTTTCACGAGCTCTCCAAAGAAGAAGATCGTCGACCTGCCCGTTTTGAAGTGCGCGTCGCAATATCGACGATTTTGCAGCGCAAGGTGGAACAAAACCCGCCGAACGTTTCAACGACACAAAGGAACGATACCTGTTCCACTATTTCCGGAAGTATCCCTTATCTCTTTGGTCCTTTCTTCTTCCTTGACGCACCGATCCACACGTACGGCCGTGTACAGCTCGTGTTCGTTTCTCTCGAGAGAAGTATCGACAACGTCTCTACGTTACGCTTTCAATCTCGGCGATCGTCTTCCACGGCTCCAAACTCACCCTTGCGTGCGCTCGCGTTATCGTCCTTCCAACGTTTCCCGAATCGATTCGAGCTCGTGCTGGACGTCCGAGCGGCGAGTTGCCGACGGCCAGGACGTCGCGCAAAATCCGCGTCGTTTGTAAATATCGTCGCGACGTGAAAACGCGACTTTAAAGATTATCGTAGCGACGATGGAACCAATGCAGTTTCTCGATACGAGGTTAATTTCTTACACCTTTTTCGAGAATAATCGAGATTGAAAATAATTCGTCCACGGTCCTTTTCAATTCTTCGACGTTATTCAAAAAAGGATCGTATTAAAAAGGAAAGTAATTTCGTTTTATTTTCCAAGTTTTAAAAAAAGAACATAAAAAAACAACGAAATCACTTTCCGAACGAACTTTGAAAATCGTTTGTACGAGTGACTGACTTTTTTCAGCGAATTGCTGAACTCTAAATCGTTAACATTAATTCTCAGAGATAATCGTTGAAAAAGTAAAAATCTGTGACACACTACGATAAAGAAAATCGCCCTTTTAACTTTATCGAGCCGAAAATCGGTGGGCGTTTCCACGGTTCGAAGGAGACTTGAAAAGTGCATCGTCGAGTATCGAGGCGAATCGAACAGACAAATCTTTCCTTTCCTCGTCGGCGGTAACAAAGTCGATGCAACGGGAATGTCGCCTTCTCGTCCGAGAAAGACAAAAACGGACTCCGCGATGGAAAGATGGACACGCAATTTCACAGTGAATAGCGGACCACGATCACAATCCGAATCGAGCGTTATCGGGGAAAGTGTGTGGTTAACGTTGGAATTGCCTTCGATCCGTGGACGGCACGGTTTAACTGCAATTCCGCGTGGCTCGTGCCTCGGTCGTAAGGCATGGCCGTTCGATCGGTGATTCGTGAGTGAAATCTTTAGGATAAATCCGGCCGAAAGAATGGAAGCGGTCGTAAGAGCTCGATTTTTATTCGCCCTCTCGTATCGGTCCCGTGCGCTGCCTCCACGCGCCCGTACGACCCCGTCGTCTGAGCGTATTCCAGCCAATGAAAAAATTGCCAATGAAATTACACGTCCCAAGCCAGTCTATTTGCTTAATAGTTTGTATTTTGTTTATCGACGAGAATTATCGATCGAGATTCGAAGCCGATTGAATTTACGAAATAAAATGGAAACAATTAAATCAAGAGATAAATTAATGATGTCGATGAGTTATGACCGATCGATCTTCGCTTTATAAGTGAAATCTTGAGGATAAATCCGGCCGAAAGAATGAAAGCGATCGTAAGAGCTCGATTTTTATTCGCCCTCTCGTATCGGTCTCGTGCGCTGCCTCCACGCGCCCGTACGACCCCGTCGTCTGAGCGTATTCCAGCCAATCCAAAAATTGCCGATAAAATTACGCTGAACGACACGTCGTCCCTCGCCAGTCTATTTGCTTAATAGTTCGTATTTCTTTATCGACGAGAATTGTCAATCGAAATTCGAGGTCGATTGAATTTATGGAATAAAATGGAATCAATTAAATCAAGAGATAAATAAATGGTGTCGATGAGTTATGACCGTTCGATCTAGAATTCGTGACTGAAATCCATAGGAAGAATCCAGGCAAAAGAATATGCATTGGGAATTACACGCGTTGTTTTATATGGCAGCTTATTTGTTTGACCATTTTAGTGTCCTTCTATCGTCGAAAATTATTCGTCCAAATTCGAGGCTGATTGGATTTATGGAATAAAACGTGAAACATTGAAACGAAGGGACAAATTAATGGTGTCGATGGGTTATTGCCGCTCGATCGACGAAACGCCACTGAAATATATAGAATGAATCCTATCGAAAAAAAACACACGGCTAAAATTACGACACGTTGTCCTTTGCCATTTTGTTTGCTTAACAATTTCAGTATTCTTCCATCGACAAAAATTATTCGACCGAATTGGTACTCGCGGTTAATTGAATTTATGGGATAAAAAGGGAAGCAACGAAACGTAGAAACAAATGGGTTTATGGGTCACGAACGACCGATCGTTTCTTTCGTTCGGTCCAACTGCACATTTTTTTTTTTCTAGATTCCTATCGCTGAAACGAGTCGAAACTGGTAATCCGATAATATTAAATCACGAGAATATTATAAATGAAATTTTAAATGGAACAGTCAATACGATCGATAAAACTGACTCAATATTCTCGATATCTCCAGGTTCGCCTCGTAGCTCGATTTCCGTTAATTTCGAATCGCTTAGAACGTGATTATTCGCGATTAGCGTTTCTTCGGAATTTCAAGTTGCTCGAAAGTTTTCGCATCTTATTTCGCTGTTATTACGCTCCGTTCGTGGGATGAGAACGTTAACACCAATCGGAAATCGTTAACATCGAATCAGCCTCAGACTTTATCCGGATATTTTTACCTTCGAATTCATTAAAGTAATAAATTTCATTGCTCCTCCTTTTCCTCCTAGACTTCTCCAGTTCCATCTTTCTTTCGCGTTATTGAACCGACGAGCGATTTTTCCCTCTTTTAATTACTTCGTTTTAAATTATTCTCCGATGAAAGGTCTTCCACTGTTTGTTAAAAATTGGAGTGCTTGCGTGGTTGAGTATTTATTGCCTGTGCGTTTCGACGCTCGCCTTACGTCTCTCGCGAAAGAATTTCTCGCGACGTCCCCAAGCTTATCTAAGCTGATCCTTCGTCACATCGTGCTTAAGAGAAATTTTAAAAATAATAGCGTTACGCGACACTCCAACCAAGAGATAATTAAGCGAAGAATTTTTTAGACATGTCGTCTGGCGCGAGTCCGCTCCTTGCGATGTAAACAAAGTTAGTTCTATCAGTCGGGAAACCCTTTGATGTCCCCAGTACTCGGAGTAATAGATTGCGCGTACTTTCGCGTTCTAATTTCCCGCTTGAAGTGAGGGCGGACGTTAATTTCTTATTGTCGAGGAATTCCACGCTGACGAATCTCGATAAAATTTTTACGAATGTTATTACGCGACGCTACGAAGAACGAAGAAATTTTTCAACGAATTTCATACGCGTTTTCCCTCGTAATCGTTATAAAAATCGTCTTTCCGATAGCAAAGAGCAAACCGACGACGACAAGAAAAAACGGAGAATCGTCCTTGACGTTGTCTTTGATTCGAGGTGAACGGACGGACGGACGGACGGACGGAAGTTTGCAAATTTAAAGTTAACTGCGCAATTTATTACTTTGATGTAATTATGCACGAGATCGAGCGAAAGGTTTTCCGGGGAATAGAAGAGTCGTTCTTCTTGCGAATAGTTTATTTCCTCTGTGAGAGATTTTCGCTTTAATGGCCCGGTAAAGCAGGAGAAGTATTACCTCGAGTAAAGCTTAAGATAACGGCGTGTTCGTAAATCAAGAACAGAGATTTTATTAAAGAAGTGCACGAGGTAATAAACGTCCGCGAAGCATAAAGGATTTGCAAAATTGGATTTTCGACAAGAATAATGAAAGCTGCTTAGCAAAAAGTACGAACGCATCGCGGCTGTATTTACGTGGAGGTTCTCGCGTTTACCATCGAGCCGATCGCGCCTAAGGATCCGTACCGATCGCTCTCGTTCGCCAGACGATCGAAATGATCTTTCCTGGTAATTCTAAGATAATTTCGCGCGAAATTTTGAGGTTCATCTTGGTCGATCGATAAAGAAAATCTACGATTTTGTAAGATAAATATCGTAAAAGGAAGCTTCGAATCTGTGAAAAATTCTTACGTAGGTAAGAGGCGAATGAAATCATTATGATTATGGTGAAACGAAAGCTAGAAAATCGGTAAAATTCTTGAGAATTATTTAGACAATCGTTTCGCTTTGACTTTTTACACGTTTTACCGATTCTTCGTTTCGCGATTAAAATTGAAGTCGAGCGCCCTTCCGAACGTGTTTACGAGACATACAACGATTCGTTTGAATTAACGTCAAAATTTTATTTCTTCGGTAAGCGTTAAGAGGTAACACAACGATTCTCGCGTAAAGCAACATATTGAAGGACGCGTGGAATAAGCGTAATAAATAACGCTCGTATTGACAAATAATTTCCCTATTTGTTTCCTTGTCCGAGCAATGATTTGCACACTCTCGTAAGCACCGATTCTTGCTGACTAGCTGGTTTATTGGCAGCGTATCCATTTATTGACTGGAGTGCACTTGCAGGCTTAGCATTTCCTGCACATATGTAGAAAGAAAAATAAGAAGGGTATCTACTAAATATTGATCGCGAACGCGGTGGAAAACAGCTGAAGTAAGAAGATGCTGTAAGAACGGTTGAATTTCATTTGGAGACGTCTCTCCATTCTTGTCGGGACATCGTATGGCTTTAGGTGTGCTGGTTGTTTCATTATTTCCTGTTACGAAGAGACAAACAAAATTATCCTTGCGAATGTATTT
>JAITYT010000090.1:4062889-4074756 GCA_025433975.1 Liostenogaster flavolineata | reverse complement strand
TTTCCCCCCCCCCCCCCCCTGACAGTCTTCCCCTCGCCGTAGCAGGAATCCAACCAGAAGTTGGAAATACCACGACAGATTTCGTTTTAAATACGTTGGTTATCCCCGTTATTCCGCTTCTCTTCGTTTACTGCCGACCTTCGTCCTGCATGTAGCCGAAGGTATTCATTTTCGGTCTAATTCGCGTTCCAATTACGTCGCGAGCACGCCGCTCCGTACGAACAAGCTCAATCTTCCGAGCCGCCAAGTCGCTCCCGAATACCGTGAGATCGGAATACAAAAGACGTAAGATACCTTTTTTAGATATCGTATATCTAATTAAATCTCGAACGTAAACTTCCACGGATGAAACGCGTGTCTCCGCCGCGTAACGCCAGCCAATTTCCCGATAAAATTAAACATACGAATCGTGAAACGTTGAAAACGTTGCGAAAAATACTACTAAAAAGTCTGGACCGTTAACTCGTTGCTCGACTCGTTGGATTTACTCCTATCATCTTCCATCATCTTTTGCGTGGAAGAAGAGCAAAATTAAAAAAATAATAATTCAGTGCTTGTGAAGTCTATAAAATCGCACGGTAAAAGAAAAAGGGATAGAAAACAGCGCAAATGTCTCGTACAGTAGGCATAATAGTGCCGCGACTTGGGAGCAGATCGATTTTCGTTTCAGGTATCCCGAATCGAGCTTGCGTCGTTGTGCAACTACGTACGATCGACAGACGCTTCAAACACCGCAGCAGCATTTCACTAGAAAAGGTTCGAAAGTCGAAAGGAGATATCAACAATCGAGAAGAAAAATTTCTCTGTTTTCGTCACGGCAAATTTAATCGATGCCTTCTTCGTGCTACGCTTCATTCTGCCTACGTGTTTCGCAATCAAATTCGAAACTTTCCGTGAATATGGGACTTCACGATGGATCCTGAGGAAACGGCATATTTTCCACGTTGTTTCTTGCTCTTCCGTACGTTTAATCGAAAAGCTTTCTCTCTCTCTTTCTTAATATCGAGAATACGAGAAAATTCCTAGTCAATTGGAAGCGAAGGGCGAACAACTCAAACATTTGAAATAAAACGAATCAGTTCGAAGCAGCGTCTCGCCTATTTGACTCTTCGAGGCACGGAATTTTATCCAATAAAAAATCCACGTTGCGCAGAAATTCCATTTCTATAAAATTTGACCAATTAGGTTTATTTTAACGAATAGAGACACAAAATTGCACAAAATTGATAAAGAAATCTTAAGAAAACATTTAATTAAATGCTGAATCTATTGGTGAACGCAGTGAACTGTCGTAGCAAGTGGATTTCGATGTAAACCTTTTAATTTTTCTAGAAGATATGAAAAACATTCCACTATGCGTATTTAGGTACGAAAAATTAGGACATTTTTATCATAGCTCTATCACGCCTCGAAGGATTAACCGACAGTGAATCGAAGTTGAGATTCGATTTCGATTTCCTCTGGTCGATTTCGATGTCGACACGATGTTCTCCTCCGGATTTCGCACCGTCAAATGTCTCGAAAACTTTGCCGATCCAGCGAAATCTCGAATTTCGTTAGATCTCGCGCGATTAACCAACCGCGTCAACTTCGCTTCCGCACAGGTTCGAGCAGGTACGATTCTTCCTCGGAACGTTTATCGCGGACTGCGTTTGCCTCTACTCGTGCGACTGGATTCGAGCAAGCACGGACCCTAGGCGATCTCTAAAAAGCACACCTCGTAAAACTTGTCCGCCGTAATGAGAGCACGTCGGCGACGTCTTACGTACGTACGTACGTACGTACGTATAGATACAAACCGTAAGCCGCAGCGATCCAAGTTAGACTTTGCTAACGAGCAGTAAAAACGATAATGAATGCAATAGGTTCGTAGAGGTACGAGTGATAAGTCCCGGACTGAAGTAACGACTACGAAAATGGCAAGGGTGGAGAAGACAGAGAAGATGTTGTACGACACTGTAATTAGCGAGATACGAGATGTTTTTAAAGTAACGAGCGCTGATGACTACAAATGCAACGTGTTCTGCCTGGTCGATTAGAAAATATCGTGTAACGAACAAAACCCAACAAACGTCATTGCGAAAAATATCCAATTGTTTAACATTAACTGACTACTTTGTTATTCGTAAGTTATAATCGGCGCAGGAGCTGCGATTTTATTCTTCCCTTTTCGATGGTAAAAGGACGTGGTCATAGAAAAAATAAAAAGATGTAAACCGCCAAAGTTCGCATCAAACTTTGCCAAAGAACTGTAAAAATTATAACGAATGCAATAGGTTCTTAGAAGCACGAGAGATAAGTCCGGACTGAAATAACGACGACAAAGACGGCGGCGAGGGCAGAGAAGACAAAAGAAGATGCTGTACGACACTGCAATTAGCCAGATAGGAGAAGTTCTTAAAGTATAACAAGCACTGAATGTCAATCCGACATTTACTGCAAATTCAATTCAAAAATATCGATAAAGAGAGAAATTCTAACCACGAAGTGTCGTTCAATCGTTAAGCAACAACTCGATCTTCTTATTTATCGTTAATTGAAAAGGATTTAAAAGAATCGTTTCAAAAAGTGATCGTGATAATGCTTAAAAAAACACGACTTTCAAAGATGGCGGAATCGTCGGTAAAATCTCGAACGATACCCAAAGACTAGTTGTTTTTATGTAGCAGGACGACGACGACCTGCTCGACATGAATTTTCATTTTTCCTACTCGATTTTTCCTAATACGAACGAAGTTTGTCGTATCTATCGATGGCGCCGCGACGCCCTCCGTCACGTTGTTCGATTTTTCCCCAGTAGCGCGTCGCGGTCCATCATATCGAACGGATTAAAACCGTTACGATCGACTAACGCTTCCTAGTACATCGCACTCGTGGATATCGATATCAATAATCGAAATGAAATCGAATCGAATTCGAGAGCCGACAGCCATCGTGTAAATTTCCTTCGAAGCGCTGTCGCGTATCGTTACAAAAAAGTACCGCGTAGACCGAAAGAAACGTCGTACTTGTATCGACGAAGCAAAAATATATGGAAAAAATCAACAATGTTAATAATAAATTAATACGACAACGTTCGACGTGAGAAATATTAAGATCATCTTCGTATCGCGGATAAATTTAATTTCGACCAACAGCTTTAAACGTTTATTTTTCATCGTTAAAAAGCATTTCAATTCATTTATCATTCTTATTTTTTAATCGTTCTCCCGTTAGATATATGATTTAAAAAATGTAAAATCGTTACGTTACCTCGAACGATGTCTACTCCTCGGGATACGAAAAAGATTATAAAAAATCTTCTTCAACGCACGATTTTCATCTAAATTTTTTTGTCGACTCAGTGCTGTCAACCTAGTCCCAGAGATAAATATTGTTGTACGCATGAACGAACGTCGTACTTCGATACATTTCTCATGAAATCGAAGAGTTCGTGAACGACGAACCATATCGAACGACGATTACGATCAATAGGACGAGTTCTTGGGTGTAAAGCGAACGGAGAACGGTTTCGTAATCCGTTGAATTCTCACCAGCGTGCATTTAATATTTCGACGGTCGACGGAAACGATCCATTCTTTTCAACACCGAATATTCCATTTAAAGCGGTAGGACGCGACGGTGGCCGTCGGGCCGACGAACGCGGTACGAAACGTTCATTGCGAGCAGCGACGAAGCGCAAAACGAAAACTCGGTGAGCGCACCTATAATCCGCGAAACGAACGTAATTACGCTCCAGTCGCCAAGTCATTAACAACGTATCCATTTGGCCGCGTCGTTTACGAACTTTTTGGCCTTTCGTTGGCATCGCCGCATTACCTTTTCATGCATATGCGTCGACGGCCACCCACCTCCTCTCTTTTTCTCTTGATTTTTCTCTCTACGTCACACCCTTCTCGTAATTTTTTCTTCTCGCACTTTTTCAATTACCTCGATGTCGTCGTCGTCGTCGTCGTCGTCGTCGTCGTCATTGCGATCCTTTTCTCTTTGGCACTTTTCTGCGCTCAATGATCTCTCGTCGTGCTCGAATTCTCGAGGAACAAAGCGATTGGTTTTTTCTCCGTGAAATCGTGAAACCGTAACGTCTTTAACGTTCCTATATCGAAACTCGACGAGTCCCGTTGTCACGGATCTGCAACACGATTTTTTAAGATCAAGACACGAATAGGAATTATTCGTGCGAGAATTCTACGCACTGCTTGATTTTTATTTTCACGCTTACTCCTTGTAGTTATTTCCTCTTCCTGTTTGCAATTTTGTAGTCGCATCGTGACAAATTACAATTTTCATCAAGGCCCTTTGACGCCTTCTTGCGCTCGTTGATCCGTCGACGCACGAAGAACAAAGCGATTGGCTTCTCCGCGTACAATCATGAAGCTGTAACCCATAGAAGATAGCACTTTCTTCGAACTTCGACGATTCCTGTATAGAAAAATTTGCAGAATGATTTTCTGAGATCAAGAGACGAATAAAAATTATTCGTGCAAAAATTCTTCGCACTGCTTGATTTTTATTTTCTCACTTTCTCCTTGTAGATTTTCCCTCTTCCTGTTTGCAATTTCGTAGTCGTATCGTTTTCTCGCTGTACCGTGACAAATTACGATTTACTTCGAGGCCCTTTGACGTCTTCTCGCGCTCGTTGATCCGTCGACGCACGAAAGTTCTCGAGAAACAAAGCGATTCGCTTTTCCACGTGAAATCGTAACGTATTGAAGGTAGTTAACGCTTCTTCCTTCTTCGAACCTCGACGATTCGTATTATGCCGGATACGCGCTCTATAAGAGGATCGAATACCGCTTCCAGTCTCCAGCTTTCAACACTCGTTCGAAACTTTATTCGATTCGAAACGCTTTTGTCTTTGGGGCGTGCTTTGCCGTAGCTGGAAAACAAGTGGCGATTATTTGCGACGTATCCAGTGTGAAGCAACGAAGAATCAGTTCGCGCGTTAGCAAGTAGAAATTTAGTAAGAAGCAACGAGATTCAACGAATACAAAAGCAAAGGAGTCAAATAAAAGCAGATAATTTTATCTTCGTACACGAACAAAATTGAATCTGATATAACTTATAATGTAATTATAATTAAATATTATAATTATTTATATTAAATATTATATGTAATTATAATAAATATAATTAATTGTTTGGAGTATCGAAATTATTTCCTCCAAAAATAAAAAAGAAATTCTTACGAATTAAACAACGAGCATGAAAAATTACTTTTACCAAAACTGTTCGTACGTAAGGATTTTCTTCGAGTAATTTCAGAAATACGTCATTGGGTTTGCGTTATCGTTCCTTTTCGCGATGTTCTTCGCACGACGTTCGTACGCTCGCAGCGACGTGCAATTTGAAATGCGACAGAGAATCGAAGATATTTACACTGTACATACCGTGCTTACACGTACACGGTGTTTATACGAACTATCGATCGATTCATTCGATATTAATAATCTCGCTGACGCGAAGCGAGCCTTTCGAATCGTGCTAATGTCATAAATAAACGCTTTGGTATTCGCTTCATTGAATTGTAAAATAAGCTCCCTATTGCTCATGACTACTCACGATCCACATCGATGATCTATTGACACACGCTTTTAATCGATATAAAATTCAACGAGGACGAAATTATCCAATCATAGCTGCGCGCGTCACGTAATATACAAGCGCATACAAAACCACCAGTTAGACAACACCACAGGAAAAGCGTGACAGAATAAGCACAGAAGAACAACAACGTAGAATAAAAAAAAAATCGAACGTACGTTAACGAGTTTTCCGGCCTTAACGTCGTGTCATAAACGAAGTCCGAAATGTTCGAGAAGCACTCGAACGCAAAAGAAAAGAATTTTAAGCCGATGCTTCGAATTCCATAGTAATTTGCTCTCGCGAACTTCCAGAGAGTCGATTGCGATTAATTACGATCGTAATTTCGCAAGGACTCTTAATATGGTCGAAATCACGAAAAAGTCGTAAAAATGAGAGTGATATACACGCGTAAACGTACGTACGCTTCGTAGATATGCCTCCGGCGGAGACGACCGAACTTTATATTAAAATCGCGACGAATGCGCGCTCTCGTAACGGAGTACGAAAATTGTGACATCTCCGACTTCATTACGTTCTGACTGGTCGAAAGGTCGTTTCAAGGACCGCCATAGTTTGGACGCGATGCGGCAAAGGACGAACAGAGTTTACGCGATGGAAACGTTCGACCCGCCGGATCCAGCTCATCCGTCATCGAGGTAATAATTTTTCGCGTGGAGTCGCGTCGCGACTTTTCCCGATGCCTCTCGGCTCTTGTCATCGACGACATCGATCGTCCGATCGATCGGGTTTATCGAATTAAACGCGAGATTATTTATGGGCGCGTGCTCGTTTTTATCAATTCGATGAATTCTCGGCGAGGCACCGCTAAATCCACGCGCATCCAGCATTCGATCTGGATTTCGATGCCGGGACAGCTTAGAAATATTGTATTCCATCGTTCTTCGACCGAGTCATGTACCCCTACCACGCTGTAACGTCATTTGTCCCGCTACTGTCACGCACAGAGCTTATTTAGGAAAATATTTTATTTTTCTATATATTTTCCTATAATATATAGGAATCGTGGTTACCGAGAGGTAGTAATTAGACACTTGCAAAATAATAAAATATTTCTATATATTCTATAAAAATAATAAAATAATAAAATAAAACAAAATACTGTATTTCGCTTGACCAGACTCGCTGTACTCTCACTGTCATTCTCACTCTACAATCATGTCCTCCTGGAAGCAACGTATCTTCGATGGGAAGCGCTTTCGAACGAGCATCGCGATTCTTTCTTCGGATTCGTCGCGAAAATTAATTCGGTACAACGTTCAAACGTTTTTTGCAGTCGATCGTTCGTGACGAACAGCGAGGAAATTGAGGATTATCCAGATAATCCGCGAGGGAGACGAAGGAAACGGCAGAGAAATAATATAGATGTTAATGAGACAGAAAAGGTCAGCTCGACCAACAGAGTCAAACTTTTCTTTCATTACAACCTGTAACGACGAAGTTTCATCCGTGTCGCGCTCTCGGTGCATATGCGATATTTGTAGAAATCTAAACACGACCAGTCAGCAAATCAAGTAACCAGTAACTGCAGACGTCTCTCCGATTAGAGCAGTGTTTTCGAACTAGTGTCTTCCTGTAATTTAATACAACGTTTCAACGTGTTAATCGAAGCTAGTCGCGTCGATTTTTTCCAGATGCCAGTCGATTTCAGTTTGTATCGTTAATTTAATCGATCATTCGTAACCAAAGAAACGACAGGAAATTAATAGAGACGTTAGTTAAATCGAAACGGTCATTCGACCGACAAGGTCAAACTTTTGCCTCGGTGCGCCTACGACGTTGCATAAAAATCTGAACGTCACCAGCAAATCGAACGCATCTCTATTCTTTCTTTGGATTCGTCGTGGAAATTAATTTAATAGAAAATTCAATCGTATTGACCGAAGCTACTCTCGTGAATGCCTTACGGATACTGATCAATGAATACATTTTCTACGTTCGATTAAATCGATCGTTCGTAACGAAGAAAATAACGGAGACGTAATATTGACGTTAACAAAACAGAAACGGTCGACTCGGCGAGTCGAACGGCAGAGTGAAACTTTTCTTCCATTGCAACCTGTAACGACGAAGTTTCCTCCGTTTCGTAGCCTCGGTGCGCGTACGACACTCGCAAAAATCGGAACACAACCCCACCTAGCAAATCGAAAGCACCAATTGCACCTTTGCCTAGTCACGCTCCGATCGATACCGTCGGACATTTTATATTCGTACTATTCGTGAAATAAAATCTAGACCACGTATCGCCGAAATTTCTCTTTAAACGTTTGTACTCCAAGCCAAGTAAGGTTACATCCGTACTCGAAGCAAAGAAATACAAGAGAATCAATTTTCCACGATCGTAAAGCAGAAGAACGGCGCCGATTCGTCGACGAGATCGCAAACGCGGAACGGGAAAGATCTCGTCGACGAATGCCACCTTTTAATCCAAAAATCATCGCGTCCGAAAATCCGTGTACAGTGAGAGCTCGTTCCATCGGCGATGGCGACACCGAAATCGACGCCGGACAGCCCGTATTCTCGACTACGTGAGTTGAGTATCGGCCAAGAAGTTTTCCAGACCGATGAAACCGTCTTAACGCTTCCGTCTCTTCTCGGGTCGACCTCGTTTCCTCCTTGTCGTCGACGGCCGTCCGCGTATCGAACGAGGAGGAAGAAGAGTGCCGCGTTGCGGACGTCGACCAACTTTTCTCGTCGATCTCGATCTTCGTCCAAACGACCGGTTCCCGTGTCCCTTTGGATAACGCGGCTGCGTATGCGCGTCCGAGTGGATCTCTGCATCCCGAAGGAAGGCTGTAGACGCGAATGGGCGTGTAAGGGTGCTTCCACACTCTCGTTCATTCTCTTGCGATCGCTCTGTCGTTTTTGACGAATTTACAAAATTCTTTCGGAGAGAATGATATTATTTTAGGAAAGGAACTGACTCGCATGGGTGGATGTCATCTTATAGTGATATTTTCGGCGGTTTTTTTTTAGGAGAAGATAATTTTCTCCAGAGATATTTCCTATTTATCCCTGTAGACATTGAAGTAATTTAAAATCGTGGAGTAAAGTGCGGCACGATACACGCCGTACGTGTGTCAGGCGAAAGACGTGATTGATGCGAATCGTGAAGGCGTAATGAAGATACTTTCGTGGCAGCCTGAATAAAAGACGTGAATTTTGCGTGGCTGTCGAAGAATCGGCGATTCTATCTCGTAAACTCTCCTAATTAATTAAAACGCCGAACGAATCGTTTCGTCTACGACGGTGATCAACAGTGACCGGAATCGACCTAATGAAAATACTTTCGTGGCGCCTGGAGCAAAAGAGGCGAATTTGGAGTGGCGGTGAACGTGTTAATTTGGATCGATTGGTTCGTTTCTTTCGACACGAAGCCGTCGATCGGTTCGATATCGTTTCGATTCGCCTACTTGTCGCGCTACAACGTCCTACGGATTATCGATTATCGCTATTATCGGAGGACTTCGCTCTTCGAAAATCACACAGTCGATGGAGAACGGTGAAAATGCCTGTCGCGCGCTGTCCATGCTCGTCGAGCCACGCATTCGATTTCTGATTAATGCGATAAAATCGGACGTCTGCCTTGTAGCGCGCCTACTCGCAGTTTACGCGGAATTTTTCACGGTGGCTGATGCGATCGCGCCGATTTCCAGCGATTCGATCGGTCCTCTTTCAAAAACGCACTTTTCCAAAACGCGAGCCGTATAAAACTAATCCGTAAATTCGTGAGTGCCACGGGTAAACTAAATGAAATAAGTCGTAAGTTCTTTCCCCACTTCACGAACGTCGATTGATTCGTGGAGTATTTAAAAGGGAGAAAACATTTGTGCGTTTTGTGCACGCGCGACGTCTCTTGCACGAATCAAATCCTCGCGTACCGCGTGGAAAGGCGAAATAAATAACAACAGAAGAACGATCGACTGCGATTCATTGTAAGAGAATTCGAATTTTTCTCCATTGGACTTTCAGTTGCTGCGGCGTAACGTTTCGTACCAGTAAATTCGATCTTCGAAATATTAAGTTGGCAGCATCGCACAAATGACTTTTCGATCGTTTCAATGCGAAATAAAACTCAATTTTGTATACGAAGAATGAACTTCGATCAGTAATACGATATACAATTACTATACTTTTTTCATTTTGTTCGATTACCTTTCAGGCAGACATATAATTCATAACTTTAACACTGGCAGAAGGCATAAAAAAGGTGCCACCTATTTGTAAAAAGGTAAATTAGTTTCTCTTGTCGTCCCGATAAAACATGCGTCCCAATTTACGAAATGGTAATTGCGCGATACGCGTACATCGTTGCATTTCAATGAAAAATATGGTCCTGAATACGTGGTCCTCTTCGAACCACTCGTCTTCCAACTGTTTTCTTCCGACTGCAAGCAAGAAAAGGGTGTGACTTTCCAACGGATCTCTAGAAGAGAAAGAAGAATGCCTGCCGTAAAGTCTGAAACATCGCGCGTAAAGGCAAACCACGAGCATCGTGACGTGAAAATTGGCAACGAATGGGGTTAATCGTACGGTGGTCGAAGTTTCAATCGAATTATCCAACGCGGATCTCGATGCCAGGCGAAATAACGTCGAATATCCACTTACTCGATTCTCTCCCTTTTTTATCTGTCTCCCCTTTTATCGCGCGTAGGTAGTTTAAGTACTTTTCAAATACCGCCACACTAATGCACAGGTACAAATATATTATATATAATGTACGCTTACGCAGATTTATATATTTTTTATTATAATTATACTTAATAATTATAAAATAAATATATTAAATTTATTTTATTTATTTATACTTTACTTATATTAACAAAATTTACAAATACAAGCGTCGACGTACTTTTGCGCAGTCGCAGCTTCGAATCTTTTCAAATACTGCCACACTCCTACACAGATACTAATATATACATGTACAATATATCCACGTCTTTTCTATCGCACCCTGTACAAACACGCCAATAGTCGCACACGCGTGTTTGCACGCACGTATTTGATATTTGTCGTTCGATGGAATGCTCCGCTAGCATCGATAAAGCGGTGAACCTTTTTTGATAACTAGTTTGTCGAAGGCAATCGGATTAATTCACCGAATAGAGGAAGAGAGAACGCGATCAGAGCTGCGAGGGAAACGGGAAAAGGAGGTCCGTCCATTGGCATTTATAAATCAAAAGCGACATCGACGATCGTCGCGAACGACACCGCGTTACGGTTCCGAACGAATTACGATCGCGTCGACTCCCATCGTTTTGTCCACGTGCTCTCGCGCTCTCGCGCTCTCGATAAACATAGGATCGTTGATTGTCGTAGGAAGATGGGCGATCTTTCGTTCGACGATTCGTAGGGCGAATCGCGCGAAAGGATCGAAGCGGAAGTATTTGGTGCTCTCGTATGCACGATCGTAATTTATCGCGAACGCCGGCCATGTCCGACGCTCGTTCGTTATCACTTTGCGCGTTCGACGAAGGCAGACCGGTCGATTTTCGTTAGCTCGCTTCCGTCGACGTCGAGGGAGAAAACGCGATGCGTGTCGAGGAAAATTATTCAACGCGCCCCAGAACTAAGCGTAGTCGCGTTCGTAACTTCGAACGTTCTATCGATTAATGTAATAGATTAATCGTTTGGACGTGCGAGCCACTGGTGGTCCTCGAATAACGCGGAAGTCGCGTTGTATCGGGAAAAAATATCCTTCGAAATGCTCTAAGAAGCGATGCGTACGCGTGTTTGCGATTTTACGTGGCGATTGAAAACGAGAAGCGAGGAAATATCGTAGGAACCCAGAAACAACGGAACGATCCAAATTAATCGAACGAATTTATCGAACTGTTTGTATACGAACAGCGCGTCGAAAGAGATAAATAAATATAATTCCGATTTTCTCCCCGAAATTTTCTTGTCCGTAAAATATTGAAATAAATAATACAATAAATAAATCTCGTTCTATTTTCTTTCTATTTAAAAACGTAGGCGCAAGTATTAAAACAGTCGGCCACGACCGCCTTAAATTTTGCTTCGGTTTGAAGTCTACCTCGAAAGAGTTAAAAATTCGTAAAATTCACGTATCGCTGTTACGCAATAACGAACGGTTTCGATGAGCTTTACTTCGAGCGGAAAGATTGCTTTCGTTCGTTCCTTTCTCCTTGGAGAGGACGAAAGGATCGTCCATACATTGAGAATATTACGAGATTTTCTCGACTCTCCAACTGCACTTCTCGTAACATCTCGTTTGACCCGTGGTTAAACTTCCTCGTATC
>JAITYT010000090.1:4027713-4054684 GCA_025433975.1 Liostenogaster flavolineata | reverse complement strand
TTTATAAAGCAATGTTCCTAATTTCATCGCGTTTCTCCACTTTTTGTTTTATGGAGTTAATCGATGTGTACACTGAACGGCTCATGTCTTACGTTTTTTATTTAACGATCGTCAGTCGCTTTATCCGCGATTTAATCTCGAGGGAACGGTACTCTTTAAATCGAACAAAACGATTCTTTCGTTTACCTCGCGTAAACGTTTGCCTAACAATTGTAAACGTTGCCTAAGCTGATGAAGAACGTTCAAAAAAAGAAAACTCGTCGATGACGTAACTTTGCAATTGAGCAACTGAAATATTTGATAAGCGTTCGAGAGATTCGATCGATTTGAAATAATGAAATCATGGGTAAGGAGGGAATTAAATGGCGTGAATTTTACGTGCGCGTACAATCGGAACATAGCAGAACATATTAAAACTCGTAGAAATAAAACATGCTAAAATTACGTACGATATGCGCGAACGTACGTCAGCGATTCAAGTGACACGCCTTCGAGTCTCCTTTTTTCTCGAAGTTGCTCGACTCTACGAGCTGTTCTTCCTTTCATCGTTGATCGATTCGCTTATCGTCTACGTCGTCAGCCATTATTTCACCTCGAGAGCCAATTTTCACTCCCGAGAGTCACCGTCCTCGCAAGCAAAGGAAGCCTTTGTCGAAGAGACGAACAGCCGTAAAAGCTGCAATTTTTGTTCGAAATTGGAAATTCCTAAACATTGGAATTGGAATCGTTTCTAAAATATCACTGATTAATTCCATGATCATTGGACAAGACGACTGCAGTTTTTCTCGCAACGGTGACGCTTCTTCCGTGCAATACAAGCGAGAGGACACGATCCAAATCTATTTGGCGTATCAGTGATCGAGGTCGAGCATTTTAGCGACTTTCTTCGACAAGTCGATAGTCTCCATTCCAATTGCTTCTCTCGAACGATTTTGTCTGCCTTATTTGTCTCGAACGCGTTCCCATACGACGCGTCAAATACGCGGAAAGAAGCGAACTTAAGAAGAAATCGATGTTTCTTTCGCGAAGTGGGAACGGTGAAGGGGAAATAAGATAGGTAAAAAGGAGCAAGGATCGTCACGAAAATAGAAGTTGTGTTTATTAAGGTCGCCTTTGTACGAGCAAAGGCCAAATGAATTCCACGAGTTCGACCAATATCGGTTGACTTCGCGTAAGAGAGAGAAAGACAGACAGACAGACGCACGGACACACGGAGAAGAACGGTCATCGCGCTTTACGTACACGGAGTAGGTCGTCGTATCGTCCGTCGTAGGTCGAAAGGTAAAATGAAGGAACGGAGAACAACGATTGCTGCGACTATTTCCCCGAGACAAAAGAAACGCTTTTCTGAAAAGGAAGAGGATTTAAGCGACTCTTCTCGATATCGCGACGACGTTACCTTTCCAGCGAAATTGCTTCGCGATTGGACGAGACGAGACGCGTAAATCGATCGGATCGCGTCGTTTGTTGGGACTTATATATATATATATATAAAAAAAAAAGGAAAGACAAGGAGAGAATCGATCGACATCAAATCAACGTCACGAGTCCTCGTCTATCGAAATGGCAAAATCATCGAAAATGGAACGGAAGATCCCATAACTGCTTAACTTGATTTCATACAAACTATGGTAGATATTTAGTTGCATAAACTAAATATGGGTTTTAAATGGATTTTAAAAAAAACGATTGTCTGACTTTACAGAGCAAGGATGCATTTTAAAAATGGCTGCTTCCTTAACGCAGTGCAACAGAGGACACGTAAAATCAGTGGAAAACGTGTCAAACGCGATGCATTCGCTCTTAACCGCCGATCGGCATCAAAACGGTGCTCGATAACCTCTCCCTTCAACGTCGATTTCACGGACTACGAGCAAGGATGCATTTTAAAAATGGCTGCATCTTCAAGAGGGCCAACAGTTGGACGCATTGCCGACGGGCGACGAAGCGCCGCCCGGCCGCCATTACTCGAACTTCTCTACGCGCGTTAACTTCCACGAATATATCTTCATTTCGCGCTAATATCGGCGGTAACTGCGGGCAACAGGCTGGCGAAGTGGCTAACCATGTAAGCTTCGTTATTTCCATATTGTAAATTTCAATTTCGCGAAACAATTATGAAGAATCGCTCGACCGTAACGGCGGACCGATGCGCGAAAACAATTCGTTTCTGTCCGTCCTGCTAGTTGAAAAGTATCGCTCGACGACACGAAAAAGCTCATTGCCTATCGATAAACGCCATGGAAAATCTCCGTACTTGGAAACACACCTTCGAATCTGAAAAAAAAAATGATAACAAACACATTTTTTCCGTAACTCGCCATTTTGGCGAACGACGTCACCGTTTATTCCATCAGCCACGGAGCCACCGTTTCACCCGATATTAGCATGAAACGATCGGAATTTACCGCTTGATAATAACGTGCTTGAAAATGAGGAACGATCGATTTGGTCGGTTACGATGCGTCGGTGGCAGAAGTTCGTTCGAGGAGAAAATAGATAAGAGGACGAGATGGAAAACAAGAGATTTTGGACCGAATCCAGAGCGAAGTCGAATTCATCGAGTGGCATTGCGGCTAAGTAAGAGCGCGATGAAAAATCTCGATCGAATTTATCGGCGAGATTCGTTGAAAGGCCCGAAAATATGGGGAAATATGAAGAAGAAGATGGACCGCGTATCGTCGGCGCAAACGAGAGGCGCGCTAATTAGTCGACGTCGTTACTTCCGATCGTTATTCGTTATTGCCAGTTAATTTGTAGTCACTCGTTATCGACTGGCCGGCTTATTAAGTGCGAAAAATGATGCGATAGGCAAAAAAAGAGCGAGTGGCCGCTTCGAATGAAAAATAACTCTCCGATGCGCGGATAAATATAAGCTCGTCTACTTGGTCAAAGAAGCGTCGAAACATCCAACTAACTTGAGGTAAACAATTTTCACGCGATAATTAATTAAACTGCGTGTACCTCGGTAAAGTTGACCGACGCGCTAACGACCGTCTGCGCGCGTGAAGATCCAACGTTTTCACGGAAATTTTTAGCTGAATATGAAAAAACAGAGTCCTGCCGAACGGACAAGGCGTCGATAAAACTTCGTCCTTACGATCGAGTACGACGAAAGAGAGACGCTTCACGGACGTACTTCTAATTCGTCCCAACTAAGTTTTACGTTCTATCGGCGAGAGAATCGATAACTTTCTATTATCTTTTTGAGGCTCGCGTGACTTCGAGATGCCTTCGATCTAATTCAATTTTTTACCGTAATTTTAACGTCGCCTTTGAAAGCAACGGAATTGTTGGAGATCGTACCTCTAGGGTTACAAAACGGCGCTGTTGGGACAAAATTATTGAGCACTGTACATTTCTCGCTATTTCGTATCCAGAGTTTATTGGTCGATTTCGCGTTAGGCGAACACCTTCGTTGTTACCACGAGATAAATTTAGCTCGTAGGGGACTGAAATTCGATGTAATCTTGGAAAGGGCTGAACGACGAGAGCAAAGGACGACGCAACGACACGAGCGTTAAGAAGAGCGTAAATAAGAGAAAATGAAAAGGATTCTTTATCAGCAGTCCTATTAATCGTTACGCGGGTGGAAAATAAGCGTCGGTAGACGCGCGACTGTAAAATGGGAGACGGTCAGAGCGAGAGCAGCATTAAGATTAAAGGCGGAGCTCGCGTAGGAAGCGATGAATCACGAAGGGAAAGGAAAGAGTAAATCAAGACAAATCGAGAGTGTTTCGGATGATAAGTATTTACCGAGACACTTCTTGAAGGTTGCCACGACGTGGAAGTCTCTTCGCGCGATTCGCGAAAGTGGATAGATGGATAGATATTTATACAGCTCTCGAAACTGCCGAGATAGAGGCGCGAGGAAGAGAGACAGAGAGACGAAGGAGAGAAAATACGACGTAAAACATCAAACGGTAAAAGAGAAAAATTCTCCCGCCGGATCGCCGATACAACGACAAAAATACGCAAGAATAAAAAGCGGAGACGAAGGCGAATGGACGAGAAGACTCGTCCTAAAAATCGTACCGATCATCGCTTCTCTCCGGCTTTCGACTACCGACTCAGGCTTTCGAGCAGTTTAGCATTTTCCATCGTGTCTCGTCTCATGAATAAAGATGGCGGATTTCAGACGGCGCGAAAAAGGGGAGTCGGAGGAGGAGCAGCCTGTACAGAAAGAAGAAGAAGAAGAAGAAGAAGAAAAAGGAGAGAAGGGTGACATCCAAAGAAGCCAATGGTCGAGAAAGGGCAAAAGGAAGCGCAAAAGGAAGCGCAAAAGGTAGCGGCTGAAGACGCTCGAAAGGGAGAAGAGAGTCGATAATGAGAGAGAACGAGTGCGAAGGAAAGGTCACACCAAGAGAGTTGGCAGCTCGAGCGCGAGCAGGAAACTCCAGCAACGACACAGGAAGAAATTATCGACGAGTCCTCCGGGATCCGTGCGACCCCGGATGGCGTCGAGTAGTCATTAAATGGATCCTGAATGCGGGAATCGTCGGTCGGCGGGACGCGTCGCATCCTCCTCCGTCCTTCCAGGATCCAAGAGGCGAGAATTCTCATCGTGAAAAGTTCCAAAGATTTTCTTGAGCTTTTCTATTTATCCCCGCCATACCCTTACCCCTCGTCTTTCCTCCCCGCGCACGCGGCACGAACCAACCTAGCTTCTTCCGTTCCTTCCTTTCGTTTCCGACTACGTCGAGATCGCCGTTTTAAAGCAGTATCCTTTCCCCGAAGACTTCTACCGAATGTCCTTGCGTTATGATCGACGCGTGCGGATTTCGGATAGTTTAGATAGGTCAGATAGATTAGATAGGTTTGGATGGTAGAGCCAATGGCAGTATCCTGATTTCTCGTGATTCTCTCTTAACACATCGGCTGATAAGTTTCCGGTCTGACAGACAAATGGCGCCACGCAAAAGAATTTCGTGCGTTGAGAAAACATTGCTTTTCGATGGGAAAAAGCACCGTTGAAACGAAAGCTTGGTTTGATATGTGTTATCCGGACTCAGAGCCAGGAAAATCGGCCATTATTGACTGGTTCGCTGAATTTAACCGTGGTTACATCAGAAAACATCGAAAAATTCCACAACATTTTTTTTGGCAAATCGTAAAGCGAGGATAAAAGGAATAGTTGACACTCTAAAGATATCGAAGGAACGCGTAGGCATTATTTTTAGACCGGGAACACATCGGCAGAGGTGATCAAATGGAGAATTACGATTGCTTTGATCTCTCTTAGGAAGTATTGCGATTTAAAGTCTTGAGAGTCGGATTAATCGAATACGACTTCCACTTTGTTCGTAACTTCTAGTTTCGCTCAGTAATTGTCCAGGAAGCGCGTATGCGTTTGACCGATAAATCGAACAAATTGTACAAAGCCTTTATTGAAATCCGATAATTTCGAGTACTTGAAACTTGAAAGTGAAAATGTGACGAAGAAATCTGTCGGTCTTATTTGCTTGAAGATCGTCGATGGGTTAAAAGGTTGCAATACTCGTAGTTCATCGTACGCGAAAGTATCATGGCGAAACTCGTGGCTTCGAACTTGTAAAAACTCGAGTTCGAGCGACTCGCAGCGAACGCGTTAAACGAAAGAAAAAAAAAGAAAAAGCGAGCGGCTCTCGATCGATGCAGCGGCTGTACGCGTTGTCTTTGCGGCCGTTCTTTGCGGTGAAACGTTTAAACAAAATCGTGGTAAGTCGAAGAATGGCTTTGAATAGTCTCAAAAATGATTGCCTATTGATTATAACCTTAAATGTAGAAATGAGTAAGATTGGAAAGGCTAGTGTGTGCGTACGAGCACGAGGCTTATATTTAAAGCGAATAAGAAGAACGCGATTCAGAAGGAAATTATTGGCGTACGGCTTTTGACGAGATGGGAAATAAAGTTAAAACTACAAAATGGATCGTCTCTTCCGTCGAACACCCTAATCCGATCCTACATAAATCACGATAAATTCCAAATAAAAATAAAATGGATCCGATTGATCGAAAGCGTCCGTTCGTCCAGCCACGACAAATTTTATTATTTTTAACATTCGAAGAAGCTTCGAACACACAAACGAGTGGAGGTGCGACTCGATTCTCCTGAAATCCGCGAATCGCTCCCAATGGAGAAATTACCCGCGGTGAATTTGAATTTCCCGACTCGCCACGACGAAAGTTCCTTGCCGATTTACGCGAATTCGCGGCGACGTGGAATGGAAAAGACGGTCCGGAGCGGTGGCTCGGTTTTGCTCGAAACGTCCCTTGATAAAGGGCGGTGGCTGCCGTTTAATTTACGGCGCTCACCGCGAAATAGCGTCGCCATGGCGGAGGATCGGCACTGCGGCTGCTCTCGTTGACCTTCTCTCGTTTTTCCCTGCTCCACGCCTCGTTCATCCACGCGACTCTAGGAACACGAAGAGCGACTCGAAAGTTACGATGCAAAACTCGATCGATATTCGATCTACCTTCGATCGTGAATGTTTACGACGCATCAAGATTCGACGAAAACGAGAGTTCAATTTTTTTTTCAAATTAAGTTTAACTCTAAATTCATAAACATTCGTTTCACAGATCGCGCAAAGTATGTAAACACTCGTATACTTTAAAAGTGATCACCGCGGTTTATTACGTGACGATTGGTCGAAATAACTATTGTGTTCATTTTCACTTGAGAAAATTAACGATTAATAAGCAACTTTTCAGATTTAAAGTGCGTTTTATCGCTCCTTGTATTCTATAAAACAACAATCATCTAAATAATTTGTTTATGTTAATGAATGTAGGGTTAAACATCGTCAGAATTAGCTTGGACGAAAGATAAGAGTTTCCTCGTCGATATTGCCGACGCACCGAATGTTAAGATAAATTTTATAACACATTTATTGTTACATACGGCGCATGGCGTTTTCTATAGGTTATGCATAAAACAAAAAAGCTTCTCCTCTAACTGAAAGGAAACGTTATCGCGTACTCCACAGCGACACCGGAACGTCGATAATTTGAATATTTTCTTTAACACCGAAACTATGCGAGAACAAGAATTCAAGGTCTCTCTTCAAACTTAAGTCCAATTATCGCCAAAATTAGCTCGATCGAACGACAAAAAGCTCAGAATGCTCAAAACGCGACCTTCGATAGTATCGAATTGGCTCGACTCGAACTCTCTTGTCCTATCCTCGATGGTAAATCTTAACGAAAGGTCCAAAGAAATCATTCGTGATCAGACCTAGAGTCGAGTCTCCACGCGGAACTGCCAAATCTCGGAACGGACCTCTAACCAGGCAAAAACCAGACGAAAACCAGACGACATCAGCTTCGAGTCGCAAATACACCGATTTACGATAGTACATTAACGGGCCTACGTGGAATTTAATTAATTCCGGTGAGAGACAAATGCGCACTACCCTACGTGAATTTCCATTTATTAACGGGTACAGCGTGTTTCGCGACGACGAGAAGAAAAGTACGAGGGTGGCTATTGTAATAAACTATGTCGCGTAAATCAAAACAGTGACGGGCACTCCTCCTGGCGAGTGCACAATCGAGAACGCGGCTCGGAAGCGAGGAGAAGCGGAAAGACGAAAGGCGGGCGAAGGCGTTTCAAGGTTTCACCGGAGAATAATGGCTTCGAAGGGCGAAGGAACGAAATAGTGGCGAAAGCTGGCGATTTAAAGTCTTAACGAGCGATACGACGGTGCGAGAAGAAAGGGGGGAGAGAGAGAGAGAGAGAGAGAAAGCGTCATTTCCCACGGCGAAGGAAACGTCGTCAACTTGACGTTTTATACGCTTCCGCTCTTCGAGATATTCGTTGGTAAATACTGTTTAAATCCGAAAGGTCGTACACTTCTCTTTCCTTCGATTCTGCTCGTTTTTTTACGATACTTCTCGGATCTGCGTGAATTCTCGATGAATTGAATTTAATCGAGTCTGACGGGTAACTTGCTTTTATTGTCAATGTAAAATATCGGTCGATTTTCGACGGATTCCGCGATAATTTTTGGAAAATTAGATCCTCGTCCGTTTCGTACGTTCAGAAGCTGTTACGCGTATCCGTTTAATTCAACCGCGACCCTTGCCGCAAGGTTTTAATTTGCGAGGGCGAGATTTCATCGACAGTCGAAGGTGCAACAAATTCCTACTCGACGTTGGTAAATCCTAATTTATTCGAGATTAATTCGTGTTTGATATTACGAAAAGCGCGAAGGAATTTCGATTAAATCCTTACGAGCATCTAGATACTATAAATCTTTCGACAAGAATATCCAACGATAAGGAAAATTGATAACCAGCCGTTTAACCGTGAGTCCGCCCTTAAACTGGTGGATGGCGAATCCGTCTTATTTCATTTTCCGTACGCTTCGTGCGGACCAATGAAGTTCCACGTTCATCGTAAGAACGTAATAGCATTTCATGCGTCGAATTCTATAAACGATTCGAGGAAGACCGGTAGACCGATATTCTTGCTACCGTGAAAGAAAGCGAGACCTTTCGATAAACGGCGGACGATAAATTATTCCATACGTACCCCTAATCAATTTTTTCGCATAATCGTTAAGGTCGTTTAAACGGGAAAGAAAAGTTTCGCGGCAATTTTCCAGTCGATCAAGCCGAAACCTCTTCTTTGACGCTCTTCCCAGAAGACCTTCGCCCACCCATTTACTCTAGCCTGCCATTACCGAACAAATTAAAAGTCAATGGAAACGCTACTAACGAAAAAAAAAGAAGAATGAACGAGAGAGGAAAAATTCATCCCAAACTCGATTCGAGACAGAGCTCAACGGTGGGGTCGAATGAAAGCGGAGGAAAAACCGAAATGGAAAAAAGCGAGAGAGTGGAACTCGAGGAGGGTGGAAGAGTAGGGAGAAGAAAGAAAAGTAACCCGACCAAGATAAGCGGAGGAGACAAGAAGAAAGGAGGCGAAAGTGAAAATATATGAGTCCTGGTCGGTTGAATGGAGGAGCGTGACAATGGTCGCACGGTAGGTCGATTGCGCAGGCTGGACGGTGGCAATGGTAAGAAGGATAACGGAGGAAGACACAGTTGGGCGCGTTACGGTGGCAGATAACGCGGCTACCAGCCGACGATACTCCGGGGAACGGCAGTCAGGTGTCGTACCGATTGCGAATCCAGACACAGATAGACAAGACGCCACAGCGAGGCGAGAAGAGACGAGTTCCTGGGTGTCCTGACGACCGGCCACGATCCTGATACCACCGAGGACGACTCCGCGGCAAGAACGAGAACGAGACTCGAGATACGCCGAATTTGTTCGTTTGCCAACAGCTCGGTCCGCTGAAAGCACCGGTGGAAAAATCCAGGCGTTTTTCTATCGTTCGCTTTCTTGCCTTTGGCGAAGTCAAACTGTTGCTGCTCGATGCGACATTTTCTATACGATCAGATCGACATGAATTCGTGACGAGACCACGAAGAATACGATCAAGAGGTGTAATTGTAATGGATATGTAATTGGGTTGTCCGGAAAGTTCGTGCCGATTTTGAATAAAATTTTTTTCTTTTTTTTTGAAGAATAAAAATTAATTAAATAGTATATATAATTATTTATATATATATATATAATAAAATATACGATAAAAATATAATATAAATAATAAAGTAATAAATAAATTTAAAAAAAACGAAAATCGGCACGAACTTTCCGGACAACCAAAATATAACTGAATGTATAATCGGTTGATAAGAACGTGCAATTCGTAGTTAATTCGCGAGGATGTATTACGTAATCCGTCGTACGGATTACGACGATATACAAATCGATAAAAATGCTGATGGAGAAACGGACAAATCTGTCGATCGATCTTCAATTATTCGTTTCCTCGTCTTCGTCGAAGTCACACAGCTATAACCAGGTCAAACAAATTTTGTTGGAATGGTTGGAAGTTGATTCGATGTAGTTGCATGAATTTATCAGGATGCAACGATAAAGCAACAATTATTACGACACGACGCGGCAATCCACGTGAAGGGTCATCGCGAGGAATATTACAAAAGGACGAAAGAACGCGTATCGCTCGTGGAGTCCGATAAACGACTGACGTTGAAGCTTTGTGGAAGCTTCGTCGGACAACGCGTTACTAGCGCTATTCAATGCGTATGATTTCAAGCTAATGAAAAGTAAATACCGTGGTAATAGAGCAAAGACAGAAGAGAAGCTTTGAGCGTTTAATTTTTGGCGAGTATATCATTGACAAATATTATTTTAACGTCGATGTGAGTGCCACGAACCGACTGGATTCGCCAAAGGTTTTTTGCGCTTTCGAGAGACGTTGGCTCTTCTTCCAACAGCGAATCGAATCCATCGTTCCACGAGCCAAATCACGCAAAAAAAAGCATCTCGATTCGACCGGTAAAAAATTATTCCTTCTCAAAATTCGATTTTCTTCTCGCGACTCGAAAAGCTCGACAACTCCATCGAACATCGAACACCCAGGATGTACGTCGAACTCGGCTAATCGGAAGCCTAGATCGACCATTCGACATCTACGTACGAATGACGGACGAATAGACGTCACGGACGGTCTAGCCTGGTCCGTTTCCGGGAACAAACTCACCGACGAGGTTCAAGACATCGTAGGTGTGCGAGCAACGAACTGAAAGTCGTGCCACCCTATCGTGACCTGTCATCGAGGGAAACTCGGAAATTCCGCGAACGCGTTAACGTACAAACGATGGAAACTCCCGGGCCGATACTTCATCGAACCGATAACTTTGGTAACGCGCTTCGACCGTTCCGTGACAAATGCGACCCTGGAAGGCTATTCGATGAGGTCTCGCGCCCAGTAATACCGAAATTATGAACTATGAATTACGAACGAGGAGAAGAAAGTATCGAGATCGTATTGCCACTGCTCGATTTTGAGGAATTATTAATCTAGGCCAGAAAACAACTTCGAGAAATACGTTGTCACGACGACGTAGGCACCGACCGAAATAAAAGATGTATGTAGTGTTTTAATAATGGCAACGATAATAAGGAAATTCTTCGACAAAGACTTTCTACTCGTCTTCGTACTTTTTACTCGAGCTAATAATATGTCGCAGCTCCATCTGTTCGAGAACACCTTTAATAAGAATACTAAGATCGTTAATGGCTGATCGCATCTACGCAGTTGCGAGGAATCGACAATGGAATTGATACCTTTTGGAGTAGCGTCTAGTCTAGTCGCAACCGCGAACAATCGATGCCCAGCAAAATCGAAGTGTCGTTAAACAAGGATGCAAGATTTACCCTCGCGAGAGTGCACGAACTCTCACACCAGTTCCCAGGTCGACTTTACGACCGCTTCTCTCGGCCCTGCGTGCCCCTCAAGAATTAACGACATGCACGAGCCAACACCAAGGAACCCATGACCGTGGTCGAACCGATCGACCGTGGACTCTCCATACCTCCTGGTGCTCGGCGGCTGGAAGGGACTCGATGTAGTCCAGCCGCCCCACTCGTCTAAGCGATGTCTCTCTTAACTTCGTAACGCTTGGTGATCTCGTAATTACGACTTCCAGGTACAACAAGGAACGCGGGAGGTTCGGGGTGTACACAAGATCGACCGCGGAATAATTTCTCCAATTAACAGGAACTTGCCTGAAGACGACACGAACTTTTATCCTTTTCTTTCTCTTTGCTTCGAACACTCTAGCTTTTCTGCAAAATGTCGCGTATAAATTTTCATATTTTTACATTGCGTTAATTTGTTCGATGGGAAATTTGTTTTATCGCGAAGAAGCTGGAAAAAAGAAACTTTCGAAATTCCAAATAAGAAAAACTCGATAAACTCGAATCCGATAAATATCGTCGAATCTTAAATCGACCGACGTCTTTGTCGTCTGTCGCGTCTTTGATTTCGATGTTCGAACTGCCAATGCGATAGAATCGAAAATCACGACAAAACCTTGCAATCGAACGACCCTTCAGAATTTTATTAGACAAATACCCGCACGCATCCGCCATAGAAACGAACCGTGTCCACAAAACCTAACGAAGCATTCCTGATCCAAGCCGCCTTCCGATGACGGCCGGAGCGTAGCGGCAAAAGGCTCCATTAATTTCTGAGCTCTCGAGGCGTAACGAGCGAAATTCACCGAGGAAGAAACTAAACGCAAGAACTTACAAAGAGATCTCGATCTCGGCCGCATCGGAAGGGAAAAGTATCAAAGAGCAGCGGGAAACGCGTACGTGCCTCGTCGGTGCGACGAAATTCGTTTCGTTTCGTATCCTTTTCCAGGGATTTCCTACGTACGTACGTACATTCGAATCTTCCAGGATCGTCGTGGTGGCATTGCCTCGCGTCCCTCGCAGCGAAAGGCGAACGGAGGACGTCTCTTGGGTGGAAAGTCGCGTCGTAACAGTCACGCGTCGGAACGACGATAGAAGCCGACGTTGAAAAGGAAACGCCAAGATTGCGATACGAGGAATAGACAGGCTCAAGAAGTGAAAGAAGTAAAGAGAGAGAGAGAGAGAAGGAGGAGGAATGACTCGCAGGATTCCAGACATCGCAGAAGCGCGATCACCGAATATACGAAGCGATCGGCTCGCGATAAAGCTGCGGAAGAGAGCACGGTCGCTCGACTCGCGACTGAACATCCTCGTGGCACGAGTCATCCGGCGGATAGAATCCACGAAAGCGCCTGATCCGTTGGGATTTCTTGGCGCGCTGGAAGAACTCTAGCCTCTAGGAAGAAGAAGATGGACTCCAGGAAGGATCGAGGATCAGGGTCCTTCCAAAATTTACGAGACGAAAGACGCGAAGAGGCAAAAGTACGCGTTTAAACTCTTTATTGCACGGCACAAGATGGAAATGTTTGAATGGACGGGCGCTCGGGTCGAAAAAGTACTGTGCGTGGCCGAGAAGTTGGCGTGTTAGGGATTTTTTTATCCAGTCGTTTTCTACGCTCTTAAGAGCTACTTTTCGTACTTCTCGACGTGATCGTTGATCGGAATGATACGTGGATGACCATTTAATTACAGGAATGCTATTGTCGAGGGATCCAATTTAACAGTACGTACAAAAGTATATTACTAATCGCTTAGTAAATTATTAATTGATTTACGTATACTCACCCGATCGACCAATCTTCAGGTCTTCGGTACCAATTCCTATTAATTTCCTTGCACTTCACTTTAATTCACTTCACTACGCGACGCGAACAATGCGTTGAGCCAATGTAAAATACCTATGTCGACCAAAAAAAAGGGAGTGATAGTTCGAAGAATTGTTATTGTCGTCATTTTCACAATAAATCGATTATAAAAACTGTTATGAAAACTCATCTCGTTTCGTTTTATTTTTGTTATTAAAAAGCACACATAGAAAGAAAAAATGGCATCTGGCAACTGTAATTTAATGGTTGATCTTTCTACTTCAAAGTGACACAAGAACTATTTATCGTTGCCGACAACGTAAAAAATTAGAGACATTTAAACAGTCGTATCTCGAACGAGATACGTCGTCCTATACGACGATATAGCTGGCACTAAAAGGGTTTAGAGCAAAGTTCCGTGTTTTTCGACGGACGCTTCGACGGTCGAAAAATCTGCGACGAAAACATCAGTCGACATTTTGACGTTGGTCGGAGTAGAATGGATGAACGTCGAAGGATCAAATTTAAAAATAATCGAAGGTGAGTACTTCTAAAATACCGTGAAAAACGAATGGAGTTGGAAAGACCATTCTTCATGCTACGTGCTATCTCTCGTGGCATCTTCTCGGTCCGCGACGATCCTCTGGTTCGATCCTCGCCATCTTGGATCCCGCTTTTACGTTTTCTCCGCTCGAGCGGCATAAAAACAACGAGGCGCAAAAATGAAAACGGGCCGCGCCGGCTCTCGTCGAAGCGATTCGACGGGAATCTCGTTCATGAATCCATCGTCATCGACTCGCGTTCGATCGTAAACGCCAAGTGCTGCGCGATATCGCCTCTTTCACCGGGATCCTCGTTGAACGGCTTTTGATACCGAATTGTGACGAACCGAACGCGTTAACGAACCTTCGAAGTTACGTTGTATTTGCCGGAATCGGACGCCAGGTATTTCGTATTTTTCAGCGCGACACGATCCAGCACGGATGGATCGCGCGATAACCGAAGGTTCGAGAGCAATGATCGGCTTTTTCGTTGCAAACGATCGCTCGAAGCTCGTTACAAAAACGAGAATGAATTCGGGAAATACGAGAAAGAGAATCGCACAGGCATTAGTTCGTCATTTCCAAGCGAGATCGTTGGAAACCGTTGGAAATCGTCGAAAACTCCGATACGACGATTCGCCTCGGTGCCTTTTGTTTCTTTTTTACGTTGCTTGTTTCCCGCTCGTATCCAGCGCGTTGCCAGCGGGACAAATCTTTCCTGGATGCGATAACTTCGTCGAGAATCCCGTAACTCGATATCGCTTTAATGCCGTCTTCAAAACGAAACTTTACATTTTACAAGTTCGATTTTTAGTGCCGTCGTTGATTCGTACGGCGATCGCTTTGTTGGCTCGCGGTGCATCGAACGTTTTCTTCCAAACATTCGACCCAATTTCGTGCCACGTCTGACGTAACGATCTCAACCGACGAATCGTAGGAAAAATTATTTCGTTAGGACTCCTGCAACCGGCGATCCTACGATGGACTCGACATCTCGTCAGTCGCTTGGTCTCGAGCAAACTTACCGTACATCGTAATTACGACTTGAAAGTTGCGCCTCCGACTACGCGCGGGAAAATCTGCGTATTTCCTCGAAATTAGGTGGAGATTATAACGAGCGTTTGCGTAGTTATTACGAGGTATGTAGTCGTCCGTCTCGTGTTCGAAAAAAAAATTTACCGACGATAGTGCGCTAGAGAATTTTTAATTAACAGAATGGAAAGCGATCGCTGATTATACGTTCGAATTACCTTAAGGCGAAGAAGCATTTGTTTTTTCACGTTTTTATTTCCGAGTAACTCGATTGGATTTCATAGACGCTTGTATCCGTTCGTTCCTTTTCGATGAATTCCATTAGGTTAATGCAGCTTCTTTCGACATCGACGTAAGGAAACGATACGTACTCGCCGTAAAGATCGAACGATACTCGTCGATTAACTTTCTACGAAGAGACGATGTAATTTTTTACAGAATCCAAAAAGAACAAGAACGAAAATCGAGACGAAAGAAAGTGGCGATCCTCTCGTTATCCTTGACCCTAGATTCATAAACATTCGTCTCACAGACCGCGCAAAATACGTAAACGTTTGTGAGTTTTAAGGTGATCACCGCGGTTTATTACGCGTCGATTGGTCGAAATAATTTCTGTGTTCATTTTCATTTCAGAAAATTAATGATTAATGAACAAATTTTCAGATTTAAAGTGCGATTTATTGCTCCTTGTATTCTGTAAGACAATAATCATCTAAATAAATGTTTACGAATAATGTATCTCCCATGCATGTTCATGAATCTAGGGTTAAGCACGTTTCTCGGCGAGTTCGTGGTCGTCAATCTTCTTCGTTTCGTGATCACGCTGCTTAACGAATTCGTCCGATCAACCTGCGTCACACCGAGGCACGACGACGCATACATCGCGCTTCGTGCATTTACACGCGCGTCCAATTCACTCTTTGAGCCTCGTATCGTTTGTAACTGGCATCTCGATTACATAAATGCAATTGGCATTACGACTCGCGTGATGCGAGTTGAATCAAATATCGCTGCCAGCGTTACCTTGACGAATCGGCGAACGACCAATCGATAGTCGCCATTTTACGGTCAAATCGACGAACACGCGTACGTGATTAGCCAAACTAATCTACGACGAGTGTAAGATAATTAGTCCTTCACGCGTCTTTGGTGAATAAATTCGAGACGGATTGGCTTACGCTTCTTCTGAAATACCTATGAACTGTAATATGAATATTCACTCGTCGGTTTGATTAATATCGCATGAACAATTTTCACGTCTTGTTCGAGAAGCAAATAAAACCTGGGCTGATAAGTTTCCGATCTGACAGGCAGATGGCGCCATAAATACAAAATTAATATTTTTTTTAAAAGATACTGATCTTCGATAGACAGCTGTAAAAATTTCATGACGATCTGACGTTTGGTTCAAAAGTTACGGTGGTTTTATTTAGTAAAACAAAAGTATTTCGTGTGTTGGTAAAACATTGCTTTTCGATGGGAAAAAACACCGTTAAAACGAAAGCTTGGCTTGATATGTGTTATTCGGGCTCAGAAAAATCGGCCATTATTGACTAGTTCTCTGAATTTAAACGTGGTGTACATCAGAAAACATCGAAAAAGTCCACAACATTGTTTTGGCAAATCTTAAAGTGAGGATGCAAGAGATATAGCTGACACTCTAAAGATGCCAAAGGAACGTGTAAACTTTATTTTGCATTACCGGGCGTTATTTTTAGACCGGGAACTTATCAGCCGACGTGATATCAGCGGAAAAGCTTGCCATTTCTCTATCTCGGCTAATCCTCGACAACGACACGATCGCGAGGAAACAGCGAACGAACTAGACGCGACGGCTCGATCTTCCAAATCCGCCACGTCGCTTTGAGTCGCTCGGGCTACACGAGAATCTCTAAAAACGCAGACCACGCGTAAAAACGTCTGATTAAAATCCATTTAACGTCGTCGTTCGAGCCGAACGATCTTGACCAAATCAAAGGCTCTCTCTTCATTAACGTCATCGCGGTACTCTTCGTCTCTGTCTCTTTTTTTTCACTTCGGTTACGTCGTCACTCCGTCAGCGTCGTACGTCGATCCGACGGCAGAGCCGTGCCGTGACTTTAATAAATTTACGAAGTTAGCAAGAGCCTCGACAACCTTCCAGCAGCAGGTTGCCGGATCCGTGATTAGACCCGTCACGCATCCAACGTAGGTATAATAAAGGCACCGATGGTAACGCGATCAACCGAATCTAATTAATCCATCGTCGGTGCGAGGCGAAGCGAGCCTCGCATCGGCTAGGTAACAGGATTCGATCGCACCTGTCCCGGTAATTGGCCCCTTCGCTTAAGTCGACTTCGTGCTCGAACCGCAGAACCGCGTCGCACGGCGAATCCCGTAAACGGCATTCAGACCTGGATTGACACCAGCGCCAGTGTCCCATTCGTTCGATTCGCACGCGTACAACGCACGCGCGTCGAGCCAGACGCGCAAATCGCCCACTCGAGAAGCCTCAGACTCTTTGCCTTTGAACATAGATCAGTCGCGCCTAATTTCACTCCACTTCCTTCTCTCGTTCGTCATCTTTCTCCACCTACGCCTTTTCCTTCTGTTTATCTTCGTCCTGTTTTTCTTCTTTCTTCATTTGCTCCTTTTGCATCTGCTCCTTTTTTCCTGTTTTTCTTGCATTCGTCCTGTTTGTTTTCTTTTTTCATCTACTTCTTTTGCTTCTGGTCATCTTTGTCCTGTTTTTTTCCTTCCTCCACCTGGCGCTTTTGCTTCTGTTCATCTTTGTCCTGTTTTTCTTTTTTCTTCGTCTACTTCTTTTGCTTTCGCTCCTCTTTGACGTGTTTTTCTGCTTCCTTCACCTACTCCTTTTGCTTCAGATCTTCCTGCTTCTATTCCACAACCCCAGCACGGTCTCGCTTCGAGGTCCGCGTGGACGAGACGACGTCGTCATCGAATCGAGCCCGATTCTCGTTTTTGTGTCGCGACTCCTCCCCTCGTAAATCATCGACATCCTTCTACCGATTTCTCCGCGATAATGCGCCGTGGTCGAGCCCCGAGCTGATGGCGAAAAAATGCGAGGTCGCCTGATTTGAAAACCGGGCAAAACCGAACGGACGAAATTTGTCTGCTTTTTCTGCGGTTCGAAGTTCAGCGGTCGTTTCGGGCGATCGTCGATTCGAGCATCTTATCGAGGCTGGATCGATGAAGCGTCGACGTGGCTTTTACTTTGGATTGAAAGAAGAATAAAATAGGATGGTTTGCCATAAAATAATATTAATATCGTTCGTTTCCATTCTAAAAATTAGGAATAACTACAACAACAGAGATAGAGCCACTATAATGTGGCACTCCATCCTAAAGAATCGTTTAGAGTTGAAACGCTCTAATAATCTAATAAAGAGCATGGGTGTAACGAGAGCACAGAGCGGGGCTCGAAATTGATCTTCAATTTACCAAAAAAGCGTTTTTGTTCGTAATAAAAAAAATGTTGCAATGTTCTATCTTCCTCGTCGTTGCAAAAATCAGGCCTAACCCTAAGAGATCCAACTTCCGTCGGAAAGAGAACCATCACAGTTCACCCAAAGTTTAAGTTCAAATCTAACGTTAAAAATCATTGGAAAAAAAATTAAAGTACGATCGCGTGTAAGTATGATCAAATGATCTACTCGCATGATCGATGTTGGCCTCGTTGATCGTGCAAAAAAAAAGAGGTAGTCTCGACTCGCAGAACGCTAACGCATTCCAAATGAATGATAAAAAGAAGGAAGGAAGAAGAAAAACATCCGTGCGGTCGCGATTGTTCGAAGAGAGGCCAAAAACGCACACTGTTTTCAAGAGCGATAAAAAAGTGAGGTAAAAGGAGTATAAGGATGTACGAACACCATAGGATAGCGGAAGAACGCGATATAGGAGCGAGGGCAGGGGGAACCTTCCGTGATTTAGCCGGGTTTCGTGTTCGCGCAAGGCAATGATATCCCCGGTGACGGTGGAACTTCCAACGCCGAGGGAAACTTTTATGATACATCGCGCGCCGGGGAGCTTGGTAATTAAAACTGGCACGTGAACGTGAGACGAGATGACGGTACCACGGCCTTACAACGATGAGAACGAGGACGAGGACGAGGCCGAGGAACGAAGTTGTCATTGGACCGAACGCCTTAAACGATATCGACCGATCCTCCCCGCACGATTGGCTGCTATCGATACCATGCCTCTTCCATTGCCACGAACTAAGTCGAACTTGGTATCGATCGAAACTCGTTAACTTACTTTGAGCGACGATCGCGCCAACGATGACTCAATGACACGATGGGTATGAGTTTATTCGTGATAAGAAATTCGTTGTGTAGAAAATAGAAAAATTGACAGAAATGAAAAGACATGGATGAAAATTTCGTCGAATTAGATGTAAATGGGAGTTGGATCGATGGGCAGATGAAATCACTCAAATATGGGTGACATGGCAATCAACTCGTCGAAGGATTCGATTGGTTCTCCCCGCACGATTGGCTGTTATCGATACCATGCCTCTTTCATTGGTAGTAACTATGTCGAACTTGGCATCGATCGAAACTCATTTACTTACTTTGAGCAACGATCGCACCAACGATGACTCAGTGACACGATGGGTATGAGTTTATTCGTGATAAGAAAGTCGTTGTATTTAGGATAGGAGAATTGACAGAAATAGGAGAGTTAGATATAAATGATTGGATCGATGAACAAATCAAATTCGTCCGTCGCTCAAATATGGGTGACATGACAATTAACTTGACTATTATCGATACCATACCTCTTCCATTGGCATTAATTACTTCTAACTTGGCATCGATCGAAATTCATTAACTTACTTTGGGCAACGATCGCGCCAACGATGACACAATGAAGGATGAAAAAACTGAGAGAAATAAAAACGCGTGGATAGGATTTTCGTTGGATCCGGAATGGAAGAAAGTTGGTCCATCGACTGAAAGTTTTGAGACTATTCTACGACTGCGATTGGACCCAAGTTGAACTCGATCGAAATCGATATCTCGTTACAGTATTCGAACGAGAAAATGTTAGCGAAAATTCGTCGTGACTTTCGGTACTGGAGGAAACTCGCAGAAACGAACAGGGCGCGACTCTGACTCCATTCTTCCTCTTCGGCGTTAGCGGTCCGATCGCGAACCAAACTAGAGGGAAGCAATTGGCCACAAAAGCGTCCCTGCTACGCACAAAGGCTCGGTGAACCGATTAAATCCGGGTCGGCGTTCCGTTTTTGCGGTGTCGAACCGCTGCGAAATGGAATCGGCCGACAAGCTGTTAAGGACAAGCACAAATCTCTCGTACCGAGATTCCATTTAACCAATTTGCTCTTTCTCGCGAGGCCAACAAAAGAACGAGCTGGAAGGCGTGCAGGGTACGACGTCGAATTCTCCTTCCGTTCTACCAGGAAGAACGAAAGAAAAAGGAGAGATAAGGAAATCAAGTGGGAAAGATAAATCAAGGCACGGAAGTGGGAGAAAGAAGAAGAAGAAGATCGGGGCGGCAGGCTCGTAGAGGAAGGAAAAAGAAGATGGAGGTAGTGTAAAGACGAGACGGATAAAGAGAGAAAGAGAATGAGTACCTTTTCACGGCAAATACGATTGGACCCATTCGTCGAGAAATCTTGGGAGCGAAGTTGAATACGGCAGCGGTGGTAACGACAACGACGATGATGAAAGCGAAGAAGAGAAAGACGGCGACAAAAGTGCCGCGAGGATGACTGTAGAAACGCCGGGAGAAGTTCCATCGAAAGCCGAGCTCCGAGCTAATATTTGAAGTTCCTCAAATAGTTATACGTCGGAGCGGATAATGAGCTCGCCGCTTTAATAATCATTTCTTTCGAGACCGCGAGCTACGCAGACACGAAAAGGAACGTTGGATTATCGAGGTATCGCGTTCTGGCCACGTCTTTGGAAAATTCTTTGGACGTTGTTTTAAGTCGTTCGAAGGAACGAACGATCGAAGGAATGGGTTTCGGCGAAGGTGGGCACGATTGAAATGCGTGACAATTTTTCTATCCGGTGTAAAGGCACGAATGACATCGGTAGAACTATAAAAACCAATAGATGTCGAAGAGCATAGAATTTTGCGGAAGCAATGGCATTGCACTCGATATTTCCATTACGTTAATCGGACGATTTCCATGCACCTAAGACGACCATCTGTTTTTCTTTTTTATTTTTTAAGGCTGTAGATCACGGAAAATTGAAACTAACAGGAACATGACGAGCTCGAAGAACCAAATTGCCATATCTGATCGTAATATTAAAAATCGACGAAATCAAGAAAAAGAGCAAATCGCCCCGTTTTATCCATTCGAAATAAGACTTCGCGGGATCGAAGAGTCGAGGGTAAATCGAACGGAAAATGGAGGGAGGACGTAACGTCGGGCGACTTTGGCGCGAAATCGACTCGTCCAACGACGCGATCCGGCGAAACGTCCAGCATCGAATCGAAATATGGTGGCGCGCGGAGCGAGGAATCGGCAGGTATAAGCTCAAAGAGTCGACGGGACGGCTTTGAGCTCCATCGAAAGGCCATTCGTATCGAACTATTACATACCATCCCGCCGAGGAGGACAAGTTCCGACGAAATTGTAATCCGGTGATCCCGCAGCCTATATACGGCCAATCCCGCGAGCGAACTTCGATGGAACTCGAGACATAACTGCGGGAGAAAGTTCAACGATACGGGATTAAGAGGCGCAACGTGAAAGCTGATCGTGCCGCGGCCATCCTCGAGGAATCCTGCTCCTCCTTATTGCCACGGTGCTGTTTATTAAACTTGTCGCGTTTCCCTGTCGCGATCGTGCGATTGACGATCCCCCAGTTATTGCGATCGCAGCAGCTCTATCGAGATTCGTTTAGCCTCGGCGTCGTCCGTGCGTTATTTTCTCGCCTCGACGCAAAGTCGCAGCGACACGAAATCGAAACCATAATAAAAAGAAGCAGAATTTTCTTCGTCTATGTCGGAAAGATTCGACGTTTGCCTCGTGTGCTCGGAAACCTTGGAAACGCGCGATTCTTCGCTCGTCGAGCATGTTGAATGCTTTATGCCCTCGATCGTTCGTAATCGTAACGCAAAATTTGCGCGATCGATTATTTTAGATTTTAGAGGATTTATGAAAAACTTCTAAAAACCCTACGAAAAAATCGTAAAAAAATTTGCAGCTTTGATAGATGCTGCAGACGTAGATAATAAACGTTACGATAATGACGAATGTAAATTCAATCATGACGACTGTCAAAAACGATCGTTTGAATTTTATACCGCAGAGAAATTCACAGGAAGCATCGTAAGATGAGGAAACACGTACAAATCGTACGCGATAAGCGTAACTTTTTCGTACGAGGTATCGAGCTTTCGAGGAAGATGTGCGTGCAAATCCAACCCAATTGACATTTCGAGCGCGCGAAGATCGTAAAGCGTTAGAAGGAAATTCGAAATTCGAGAATAAATCGCATTCGAGTTTTTTTTTGCATCAGGAAACCTCCATCGGCAGCCACTGGCGTTCACCTGGCCGTATTCGTCCGTCACTGCTTCCAGTCTGTGCGTTGATTCGCGCTTTACGCCAGAGCGCATGCGAACACGATCATTCGATATCGCGCGTAGCTACGTGCGATTATCGACGGTGCATCGATGCCGAATGCAATTTCGTTTGTTTGTACTTCCTCGAACAACAGTGGACACACGGTTAACCATACCCTCGTTCTTTTACCTAATGAAAATCGTATAATCGTACCAAAATTCGTGCCGCTTTCGATCGTTCGACGAGCGACGAATGCCACGATCGAAAATACTTTCGATCCTCCTAGATCAGCCTCGTCAGAGATCGGTAAGATTCGATTCGTCGTTTCGATGCGACGTGTGTCGCCTCCGAGTCTCGATGAGTCTTCCACTCTTAATAAGACTTCGATAGGTCCTCGTGTCTTAATAAGCTTTTCGATCTTAATAATGAGTCTTTCGGTCTTAATAATAAGTCTTTCGGTCTTAATAACAGGTCTCTCAGTTTTAATATATCTTTGGATCTTAATAAGTCTTTCGGTCTTAATAAGTCTTAACGAGGCGTAATTACGTTAACCAATTAAATCGATAAAAGCGAGTTCGCCTGTAATTTCGCTAGAGCGTCGACAAACAATCGGCAGAATTACGCGTCGCATTCTATAATACATTGCGTCGATCCGTTCTACACGATTTTCCATCGATGATTCCCCGACTCTCGTTCATCCCTCTGGTATTTCCACGGATCCCGTAATCTCCGTTGGTTACCGCGATTTTATCGATTCGTCTCGAAATACGATTAACTACGTTATCGAGGCACGACGTTCCTCGTGAAAGGACACGTCTTCGATTCGCGGCATCGATTCGCTCTACGCATCTCCGATTCTTTTCAGCTCCCGTGTTATCGACGTCCACGAGGAAGGCGAAATCCTGGTATCGCTTTTGCTCTCGTTTCATCCATCGGTCACGTCTCTCGCCTCCCACCCGATCTCGCGATACCATTTTGTCCTTTCAGTCTCCAGAGCTGGAAAGGACCGACCGACGGATCCGAACTTCCATTCCACCGAGTCCTCCTATCCTCATCCGCGCAAAAACAAAGCGGTCAGCGTCTCGGTGGACTTCGAGCCGAGAGGTAAAATGTTTTCTTCTCTACTGCTTCGATGCTTTTCTAAACGTTTGCGGAAGGAAGAGAGATCGTAAAAAGATGGATGTAGTCCTCGAATCGGTTGTGAAGCTATCGGATAGCGATCGGTTACAACGAAATGGCAGGTGTTTGAACGGCTAATGACGCATGAGATCGATTCTGCTAATTTAATAAACAGGCAAACAGAAATTTATAACCACGGTTCGGTGTATCTCACATTTCAGATCCTGTCTCCGATTATGACAAATAAACGAGTTACTCTCCGCATTGTCCGTAGACCAAAACTTCTCCAATGATAAATACGAATTTTAGTCGAGGCAAGAAACTCTCGATATAAAAATATAATTTTTAACATTCAAAATTTTTATATTATAATGTTAGATATTATACATTTTCTCACGGTGTAATTTACGATAACCTTACGCTACAAAGCAAGCAATGATCGGTAGTCGAAAAAAGCCGAGGGACGAGCGACATATGCGTCCTCCTGTGCGATTCGAAAATCTCACACTTTCGGTATCGTTACGCGCGTAAAGTGGCCGACTTTGTATTTAAAATTGAATTTCACGTACTTTGTACATTTTACATCTTTCCGTGTATCGTCAAAGCGATACGAAGCACGAACAAGCGCTAAACTAATTAAACCCACTTTTAAAGCCAAGTACCTGAAACATTGCGTGCTCCGCTCGCCTATTGTTAACATAAATTGATCCGGGCGCCGGATAAATACTAGCGCAAGGAGGAACGGATACGAAATCGTCGCACCAAACGTATTTGTTTTACGTTTTCCATCAATTTTACCGTCGAATCGAACGAGCAAAACGAACGTTTTTAGAACCGGACTGGTCATTTTTACGACGCGTTCTTCGATGCTTCTTAACCCTTTAAAGCACGGCAAAGCTAAAACTGCCCCACCTTTTTGATATCTAGATACCCACGGTGAGAAGTTTTCTATGCCATCTCGAAAAATTAAAATTATTTGAAGCATAGAGATTCGTATCGAGACCCACAACTTCAACGGTTCGCTGTGTTCACCAATAGATTCCGCAATTAATTAAATGTTTTGAAAAAATTCTTTTATTAATTTCATTTCTTTATTAATTAAACTAAACCTAATTCGTTCAATTTTAGAAGAATGAAATTTCCGTGGAACGTGGATTTTTTTATTGCCTAAAATTCCACGCTTCGAAGAGTTAATTCTATTCTCTGCTCTACTTTTCCGCACAACTCGTTCTTCGAAACAAATTTGCATTTCGCGTGAATCTTTGAAACGTCGGACAGATGTCTAAAATTTTCTCTCCTCTCGTTCCGGGGGCTCGTTCTTCCCTGTCGTTCTCTTCGAAACGACTCAGCTTCGTAACTTCGAGCAACGTCCAGTGTGCGATAGACGTCCTCGTGCCTCGAGAGGAGATCGTTCAAGAGAGCACGTCGCGTTGCCACGCGTCGACGAACTTATTAACGCGTGGTCCGGTCCTCCTCGTGCCCGCTGGCGTCATTCACATCGACCGGCCACCCGTAAACTCATTAACGTCGACTTAACGACGCCACGACAACGTTAGCTGCCTCTACGACAGACGACAACATTGGCTGCTTTCACCACGACGATGACAACATTGGCTTTTTTTACAACAACGACGACCACATTGGCTGCTTCTACAACAACGACGACAACGTTGGTTGCTTCTACAACAACGAAGACAACATTAGTTGCTTCCACAACAACGAAGCCAACATTAGTTGCTTCTACAACAACGACGACGACGACGACATTGGCTGCTTCCACGACGATAACTTTGACAGCTTCTAAAACGACGACGACAACATTGGCTACATTTACAACAACGAAGACAACGTTAGTTGCTTCTCCAACAACGACCACGACGACGACACTGGCTGCTTCTACGACGACAGCTACAACGATAACGACAACGTTGGCTGTTCTCACGACGACAACTTTGAATGCTTCCACGACGACGACGACGAGAACATTGGTTGCTTCTAAGACGACGACTACAACGATAACAACAGCGTTCGGTGACTTTACGACGTTGCCGATGACAACGACAACGTTGGGTGCCTTTGTGAAAACTACAACGACTATTATAGGGAAGAACCGACCGCCTCTCGTCGAGAACGTTCGATTCTACCGCCTGGTGCCTCCTTCTATTCCCAAGACTAGGTTCGAGTTATCCGCAAACGAGTCGAACAAGATGGGACGTCCCAGCGCGAGAACGATCGACCCTCTGCGATTCGACCGATGTCTTTGTGCGCCCAAGGAGAAGCATGCGTCGACTTGAACGAATGTGCATACAAAGTTCCAACTCTGGATATAAATTAAAAGTACGATCCCGATTGAACTCGATTAAACGTCGTTTCGACCGAATCGCGCACTCGATCGATTCAATGGCGAACGAAGGAAATGGGCAAGAGGAGACCGATAGTATATGACTTAATTCTTGGAAAGTGTCGTTAGTTTCCTCTAACCCGACGTTTTGTTTGCTCTGGTATTCCGCAAAGCAGAGATTCGTTGGTTGAGAACGTCGAGTGTCGCGTGATACGGATTCTCGACTTGGCTCGCTTTTAAACGCGTTTCCTCTCGTTCAAAAGCGTTTTGAATCGTAACAACCTACCAACTGCGCGTTGCGAATTTTTATAAGCAGCTGGATCATTTTAGCTCGTGAAACTCGCCGTCTGATAAAGTAGAAGTAAAATAATACAATCTTCAAAAATTGCCAAAATTCAAAGGTATGATCTTATTACCTTCCAAAACGTTTTCTGATAAACGTCGATGCTCTGAATTAATTCTTACAAACCGTTCCTCCATTTTACGCATTCGAAATATCATCGAAATTCGCATAGAAATTGTTTTAGACGTTTCTTTTCGCTTCGATCGTATAGAAACGTCATACTTTACGTTTCCACGTCGAACGGTAGCCTTTAAGACCATAAAATTCGATGAACAAATTTTAAGCGAAATTGTCAAAAAAGAAAATGACCGGAAAGGAGAATGTCGAATCTCCTTCCGTCTCGAGTAGATTCCTAACGATCGTATTCCCTCAGAAAGCGAGATACCTTTCGCCTTGGAAAATAGCAGAATGTAAAATCGTAGAACACGAAACGTACCGACGATATCGCGACTCGATATATTCCCTGGCTTTTTTCCTTCGTTGGAGTTCCTCCTCTCTTGCCGCTCGCACAGCGATAAACTTTCCTCTAGGTTGCGTTCGGACGATTCGCGGTTATCCACGTGCGCGAAATAAACTCGAGAGATAAGTTTCCTCGTCGAGAAGAGAATACAGCGATTCTCGGCTATTCGAAGGAAAGAGGATGTGTAGGAGCGGGGATGGTACTGAGCCAGGAGAGAAGAGAAAGGAAGAAAAACGGCGGACTTTCAACGGTTTCAACGGACGACGACGACGACGACGCTGCTGCTGCTGCTTACTATCGTAAAACCCGACAACGTGTTCTCGACATGGATCGATAGTCGAGTCTGGTGGATCGAGAGCTTCGTTTTCGACGTTGCGCGAATGAAATCCTGTGACGGATGCGCCGCATGCACCATGCAAACGAGTCGTTTACATCATCCGGGACGCGCGCGATACGAGGAAACACCGAGAGGAATCGCGTAGACGAAACCTTGTCGTCTTCCACCCGT
>JAITYT010000090.1:3965583-3988361 GCA_025433975.1 Liostenogaster flavolineata | reverse complement strand
GAGAGAGAGAGAGGGAGGGGTGAGACGAGACTGAGAAAGAATGAAACGGCAGGATAAAAAGATGGCAGGCATTGGCGTGGTACGCGAAGAAGTCTGGAGATGCATTTTCATTTCTTTGCAAAATAACGGGAGTACGGTGAATACGAGTAGTGCCTCAGGGCAGTTTCCTTTCGGTATGATTCCGTTGGGTTTTGAAGATACGCTGACGAACGCAGATACGTATCGCGCAATACGCGAAGTTTCCTGTTGCGGTAACAAGTAAAATTTCTATCGTAAAGATAAGGAACGTGTTTTGTTAAGTCAGTTGATATCGAAACTCGACGAATCCACGTCGATAACGACAAGAAGATAATGTACGAATAATAATTAGAGAAAATGATAGAAAACGTTACGTGGTTCGTTACAACTTTTCACTTTGTAAGAAACATTTAATACGAATAGGCAAGAATTTTTTCGGAAGAATTAATTCGTCTTAGATAAGCATAATCGACTCGTTCGATCGATTAGTCGCACGCGTAATGACGATTTCTATCGTAAGACACGACGTAAGTTCTGCCTTTTATATCGCGATCGGAAGATCGAAATTTCAATGTTTTCTAGATTACTTGTTATCGCGAGACACGGCACAGTATTTAAAAAGAAATTAATTCCGAGGATTCTCACTTTGTTGAATTCTGGAAATTAAACGAAAGCAACGTTTAATGAAAGAGCAACCGAGTCGAATATTTTAAAAAGTTTATCTTAAAGTTATTCAGAATAACGAGATAGATGGACAAAAAATTCGACAAAGAGTGTAAAAAGTTATACGTTAACGGTCAAACATACAATTGATGTATGTTGCTTAAAAGAAAAGTTTGAAAACAGAAAACGTATAAAAATAGCGTAGCTCTCTACCTTTGCACAGAAACAATGTTTGATTAAATAATTGAAAAAAAAAGTTAAAATATCTCGTAGTTCAAACATTTTGTTAGCTCAAGACCAACGCGTTGCGAAGAACATAAAACAATGTAGAGCGCTTGTAACACGAGTGCCAACAGCCCGTAGCGATCTTCCCTCTGCGTTCCCTTTTTTTCCTCCTTTTTTAACAAATGACCCGATTCGCTCGTTGACCCGTTTCGAATGACTTATTCCATCGTTATAGAGTAGAAAAAATTTGAACGAAACCCCTAGATCGTCACGGACTATAAATATCGTGACAAATGGCTGAGATCGAGGTTTTTCGTTCGGTGAAAGTATGGCTGGCGGTGAATGCTGGATGAAAGAGAGAGATACGAGTAACTCGGTTAGAAGAATATTCATCCGACAAGGGAATTCGAATCTCACATTTTCCCCGTGCGCCTTCCAATATTAAATAGGGTTAAAGTCACCAGCAGAATATCGATTCGCAACGATTTTCAACGGATTTCGCAAACCTAATTTTTCTCAGTCTGACCACGACGTCGCTCCGTTTGAAAGCGAAGCGTAGATCTCGCGATTCAAAAATAAAACACGGAAGCGACAAAATCGCGAGACACGTGCGACTAGTCGAAGAAGACGAAGGGATGACGAAAGAAACTCCGTGGCGCCGCTCGTGCAACGATAGGGAGCGAACGAGAAGGAGGAAAAGAGACGCGGAGCGGGAGAGAAGGAGAGGGAAATAATGAACTCGAGCCGAGCGACCGGAGTAATTTTCTCGAGGTAATAAACTAAAAGCATCTTTCCCTGGGCATACCCTGAATCTCTGCCCCTGCTACGAACCGCCTCCCGCTCGCCATTCGATCTCCCCCGGCCCACGGGGACGAAGTTACACTTTTTCTTCGCGGATAGGAGACTCGAAATAATTCGAGATACGCGAAAGTAAAGGCCGACGAACTTACGTGAACCCGTTGCCGGCTTCTACTCGATGCTTTTAAACGGACGAAAACGTATCGAGATACGAAAGAACGCCAGTCGAATCCGAGTCGGATGTTTTCGTGATTGCTGCGAATAAAATAATAGAAAGAAAATAAAAAATAAACAAAAATTCACCTACACGTTTTCGTATTTGCGTGCGGAGAAATAGATATAACAAGACATAAATACACGTGTTTGTAAACGAAATAAGGATGTTGCGAGTTCGGTATTGGATTTACGGAATTATCGTGCGAATACAAAAAAACGAGGACGTTAGAATTCCTTAAAGATTTTCTCGCGAAGTATTCGACGAGTGAAATCAACCCGAAAGTGTATTAAATAATTGAACTTCGGATAAGCTTCGGCTTTGCGCCTGCTTTTATCTGCTCTCGTCATTCGCTCGTATCGTAATAACAGTGTCTTGTCAAGATTTAACGAGTTTTGTCATTTATTTGGCACGTTGATGCTCACGAACTCATCTTAACTCTCAAATAACCTTACCTCTATACCCAGAACACATGGTAATTACTTCCGTGTTGTGAAATTGCAACGTCGTTTCTATCTACGGAGACTATGGATACCGTAGATATACGTATATGCATGTATATACGCGTTGGCACTGCAATTGATGAAGTTACGTCAATGATGAGTGCACGACGACGTGCAATACCGACACATTTATCAAGAGCGATGAATATTTGTCGGCAAACACCTATTTTCAATGATATTTACCGCAGCCGTGCGCGAAACATTACCCAAAGAAACGCAAACTCATCGCGACTTTCGGTGCAGTCATTAACGAGAGTTTGATTTCTAACTTCGAATCATATTTATAAGTATAATATTACGAAAGATAGAGTAAACTCTGGGTCTCGCTATGTTCACCAATCTCCATGTCCAAACAGAACTAAACGGAACAAACAGATATTCCCTGGATAGGACTAATATTAGATAGTCGTGTATATGTATTCAGTAGCCGAGGAACTCTTGAGAATCCTAAGATTATTTTCAAGGGATTAAATAACGCCTCGAACGTACTTTCTTATAAACTTATCGAGAACTTCGAAGTAAAAGCGAGCGGGTACGAACGTTGGCATTGGATTAACGTAAGTTTGAGAATCGATTAAACCAATGCGTAGCTTTAAATAAAAATTAAGTGTTTGTATTTGCGCTTTAGTAAATCCGACGTAAACGATAAGAGAAATAAATTTACTTGAAGAATCGGATCGCTTAATGAGCTAAAGCAGAATGTAGAGATACTTCGTAATTCGTTGCATTACCAATAACATTTGTTTGAAAAAAATGTTTACAAAATAATCAGAAGAATGAAATTTAACGAATTATCACGAAAATCACAATTGATTTTACTGCTCGGTTTCGTTGCTTCGAATGCTTTTAACTCGCAATTGTTGGGCCTATAAAGGGAGAAAAATAAATGAAAAGGGTCAGAACGAACGGGAAAATACGTGACGAGAAAACTAGTAAAATTGGGAAAACGTTTTTCTCGGTTTCTCTATCTATGTTCTTTGATCTTTCGCTATACAAGTGCAAGACGTTCCCAGGTGAAACGTATCAAAAATGGATATGCGAGCATGCATGTCACATACATATATGTATACGTACGTATACAGCTTTACACATCAAAGCACGCAAAGTAATATCAGCCCTTAGATTCTGACGGTTCAAAAGTCTCGGAAAATGAAGGTATCGCTTTTTCGTGAGTCGAAAGATGGACGTTCCTCCGAATACTTCCATGATTTTTAAACGTTCGCAGATGTAAAAAGAAGTTGTGGCGTTATTACTCTAAAATTTTATTTTTGTTCTGTACTTTGAGGTCAAACACCTTAAGCTTATTATATATATAATATATTGTAATAATGCGCGATTTTAATGGCTGCTTTGAACAGCGGAATATTACTCGTCGCACATCAATAAGCAGAAACGCGCTAACACAGAGGATCCTCCGTGTGACAGAGGCAATCATAGTGGCATTACGGTAGATATCCATACTACACGCGCATTGCAATGGTTTACGGAATCCGTAATGGTGTTTCCACACCTATCGATGTTCGCCAAGTTCACGACAAATTCGTTCACGGTGATTTTACGATGCACTCGAATGCACTATCAACTTGACAAGAACAACGATCGGTCGAATAAACGCACGATTCGTATTCCGATCGTTATTCTGAAATTCGACCAATTCTATAGCAGCGTAACGTTCGATATATTTCGTTACGTTGAAGTTTAAAGGCGAACGAAAAGCAAGACGACATCTTTACAATATTTCGGAGAGCGTTCGGCTCGAGCTCGTATCTCCCTTTCGTTCGTAAAGTTCTTCGGTCGTGTCCTCGAATTTTTCAAATCCATTGTAAATCCGTCGACTCCTGGGGCAAATAAAGACGTCGGACCGCAAGGAAGTCGTTACGGTATGCGATACAAGGAGGATTATCGTAGGACAGTGCGCGACAATGCATCATTCGATCTATTCGTTTGCTCGAACATCGGTGAATTAACCCGATCCTATTCGTAACGTGAAATCCATTAAGGGCATCCAAATGACGATCCATAGATGCGAGCTAATGGATAGATGCGGGTTAATGGATAGATGCCCGCGTCTAATGGCCACTGTAAGCGTCCAGTGCGGACACGAGCCCACCCGGATGACTCTTTCAATTCTTCGTTCGCGAAACAAAAGATCTAGCCAAGAGAAATCACGATACTCTTGTCGGACGAAGCAATGGCGTTCTTCTTAACTCGCGTAGACCGCCTTCAGTTTTCATCGAGGACAACGGAAACGCATATTCGAGCGCGACGCGAATTAATCGTCTCTCCTCCATCGAAAAACGAATGAAGGATTAAAAATCAACGAAGGATCAAATTAAAAAGGAATTTTCACTCCCTCCTAGTTTACGAGAAATTTTTTATTCTCGTTCGATTTCGAGTGAGCTGTAAAAATTTCACTTTTTTTTTCTTTCTTTTTCTCTCGTTTGTAATTTTTCAGCGCGTTCTACATTTATTTCGAATGGAACAATTGAATCTGAAAATAGCGCGTAAATCAATCGACGCCGTTCGAGCTCGAAGAAACTGTAGGATAGAGTCTCGTTTCTTTTTCTCTCTTTTATAATTCTAAAATGCGCTTTATATTTCTGTTAGATCAAGCAACGAACTATTGCTTGTTCTAGCTTTTATATCCGTTCGGTAAACAGCTTGAAGTCTAATCGACGCCATTTTCGATGCATACTACCGGTTTCTTTTGGTCCCGACACCCGTATTTACGAGAGTTCTTTAAGTCGGTTGCGAAAGAGACGCAAATATCGTGGCGCAGCACCGAACCCGCGGGCGACTTCGACAACCAAACAGAAACGACGTTGCAGACGTATACACAAAGCTGTGTCAAAGAGGTCAGTCACGCTAGTTTATTCCTTACCTAAGGCACGTAACGTACTAAGGCAGAGTCTCCGTGAAAAAGAAACGACACGAACAAAATGACGAATCGCTGAAGAGTTTGCCCCTTGCTTGGAAGCATTTTTCGAAGATTCTGATTCGCGTCTTTAGTAATGAACCGATTTATGTAAACGATAATTTACGTAAACCTCCGAATGATTAAACATTGTGATCTTGAAAGTTTCGATGTAATTGCGAGAAATTGTCCTTATCGTAGATTCATGATTCGATCTTCTTTCGCGAATCCGATTTCCATTATTCGTAACAACTGACATGTTCGTATATTTACGATAAATATTTGGTAATCTGTGAGAATAAACGCGGCTGTCGACAGCATTTCGAGCGGAAACAATTATAACGCCTGTTCTAATATTTGACATTGATTAGAAATAGCTGCCATTGTTCTTCGATGCATATATCCTATGGTAAATATGATAAGACAGACTGTGTATCGTTGTCACACGGGAAATAAGCTACGTCTGTACAGTGTACGTTTCAAAATTGTAATGTAGTTTATGGCTCACGGTGCTCTCGTGCATTTACAAGGCTAAGCAATTACCATTGTCCCGGTATTTAATTATCGGCGACGTTACATAACGATGACGACGACGACGACGACGACGACGACGACGTAAACGAGGACACTACCACCTTCTCATAAACGGGAAACGTTTACAGAATGACGAAATTCGTGTAAAATTTTGATACAAGTACAAAAACAAAGCCGTTGGATGACTAGAAAAAAAGATAACAAATATCGTATAAATTTCGATAATAAAATCTAATAAATACGCCTTTGACTGTATTGATATAGCATTTTTCAATACAACCAGTCGAATTCCTTAATTGCAGGAATTGTCGTACCTCAAGAGAGCGAGTCTACAACCCACGAACTACCGAACGCATTTATTTGTTCCTTTCATTCGCTTCTTTGATTCGACATATCGGAGAGCGTGGCAACCGTTCGAAGTTTCCCTCGCGAACCATAAATTAATTCAAAGGGAAAGGTACGGCGAAGTTCATGCGGATGGTGCGGACTTGGCACAAGTAACGCGAAAGAAGCTTAAAGCATTGTGCACGGAGCCCAGTAAGTTTCTACATTTCAATAGCCAATTGTTACGTATGAAACTTGCAGATCGCGTTAACGTAAGCTTAATGTAAAATCTCGGAAAAATGATTAACCTTTTGCCGAACTTTCTCATGTTCCTAACACGGGACAGAAAATTCGTTTCGCCTCGACACTCGTATTACATCTTGACATCTTTTATTTGTAATCCTTTGCAATAATATCCTTCGTTTCTCTCGTTCCCTCAAAAATGCCCACTATCAGTGCCAAATCATCGGCATTTCCATCGACACTGATATCGAATCGAATAGAACGTGGAATTCGATGGATAGCAGCACCACGAACTTCTATCACGATCTTGTCCAATAAAGGCACCTGTTCGATTAATTTTCGAGTCTTCGCCCTTAAGACGTCTAAGTTCTCACGTGATCCGACCGCTCCGTGAACAGTCGAACTACCGTGAACGGTAGTTGCGGAAGCCGCGATCGTCGCAGGATTATCACGGGAGTCGTTTCTCTCCTTTCCTCGGAAATGCCCCGTCCATTATCAGTGCCAAATCATCGGAATCTCCATCGACGTTGATATCGAATGGAATGGAATATGGAATTCGATGGATAGCAGCATCACGAACTTCTATCACGATCTTGTCCAATAATGCTACCTGTTCGATTAATTTTCGAGTCTTCGCCCCTAAGACGTCTACATTCTCACGTGACCCGGGCGATCCGTGAACAGTCGAGCTAACGCGTCGAAATGAACGAACGGTAGTTGCGGAAGCCGCGATCGACGCAGGATTATCACGGGAGTCGTACGGTTAGAGACGAGCGAGGTAAGCCGCGATCCGAATGATTCGATCGAGGAATACCCAACCGTCCGCCTATCAATCGATCTCTCAACGCTCAATTTCGTGCGTAACCGTAACCGAGATACGAAGGCGTTACACCACTGTCGATTCTCTACCCTTGGCGTACCATGGAGAGAGCTAATTGGACCGCGGATGTATCTAATCGTACCTAATGCGAGCAGTCGAGCTGCTCGTGTCTCGGCCTTCGCTAACGGTCCATGAATTATCGATAAACCTAAACGTCGCGTCGACTTGAACTCGCTATCAATGAAGTTCCTCGGCAGGGAAGAGAGACGATGCCGGATCGTCGTCGCGTGTTTTCGGTAGCGTCGTGAAAAGGGGGCGGTCGTGAAGGCGAACCAAAGGTGGGCGGGAAAGACGACGTCTTGGGGTGGATGGAACGTCGAGAAGAGAATAAGAGAGAGAGAGAGAGGGAGCAAAGATCAAATTCTTGGTAGGGAAACGTCGAATCGAAGCTATTGATCGTAAAATCACTGTTTCACCCTTGTAACGTAGCACATCTTTACGTATCAAGCGTACGGCATAGAACTTTAGCGTTCGATGCGCAATGCTGGACTATCATCGCGTATTTTTAGAAGCATCGTGAATAAGGGGCGGTTGGGAACGTCGAGTCAAAGGTGATCGAAGGAGGCAACGACTTGGAATGGGTGGAACGTGGATAGTGTCGGGAAAAAAGGGGAAAGAGACCGAGAGATCAGACTGTTGGCAGAGAAACGTCCATTCGAAAGATTTCAATGGTAAAACTATCACCATTTCATCAGAATCGGCCAGTCGATCGAGTCTGTTTTACATGTTTGACGTAACGCATTTACACGTCTCATTTGCCCTTGAAGACTGTATAAAAATATTGAATTTTTAGCTACTTTCCCGGATTCGAAGTACGTCAATACGTTTTGAAGCTCGTTAGACATTACAAGCAATTATTGCACTGCTTTTCGTACATTTACCAATCCTAAAAACTGCTAGGTGAAGTAACTCGAAATTCCCTTCGATCAACGAAGCGGAGATCGAGTGTTTCGCGAGAAGTGTCCCACGTATTTTCAAGATCACCTTTATCGATGAAACAATGCCTCTGGTGTAGCGTAAAAGCATCGTGTAAGCGCGAGCACGCTTCGTCGAAGTCCGAACGTCTAAACGCGAACGATTCCAAAGAGCCGACGTGGTACATGGTCGCGTCTCGACACGGAACTCCTCCATTATCAAAGCAAATGTTTTCGTTTTCTATCTGTCCACAGAAGAGATCGTACAACGAGAAATCGATAAAGCTGAGGTCGCTCATCCTCGCCTCTTCCGGTCAGTACAAATGCGAAGTGTCAACGGAGGCCCCTTCGTTCTCCACCATATACCAAACTGGAAATTTAACGGTGATTGGTAAGTCGACAATCCGACGATAAATTCGTCGTTTAATAATACTAGTTGCAATTTAGCTCTTCGCCGTTCGCCATCCTTTATACGCCTCTATATCGAAATCATAACAAGTTTTTTCCGATCGTCTTTTAAAAAATCTTTTTTACTTTTCTTTTTCGACCATTACATGATAACCGTCTAGCTCCGATATGAGCCAGTCGAACTTGGATATCGTTGGCGATTAAGATTCATTGGTCGATACAGGAAGCAGTAGAAAACGAAAAAGGCCGTCTCTCATTTGCATCAAAATTTGAAGCAGTGAAAATCGTATGAATTATTTAACGAACGATTGGCCATCCTTTAGACCTGCACTGATTTTCATTTATAAAGCGCATACTCCACCGTGGCACGCGTCGAACACGTGAAAACGATTTAATTAGATGCGAACGCGTGCTAATGATTTTTAATATATCCCAAGTATAAGTGGTACTTCGATTCGTTACAAGCTTCCACAGAGTGGAGTACGGACTTATCAATGAAAATTAACTGTCCGAACTGCGTGTAACGATGTTTCCGATATCTGTACATCGATGCAAACGATGTCAATTTCCGTTGATCGAATTCGTGTTTCACGCTGTCCTAAACGAAGCAATGTTTTGTTACATCCGTATCCCAAGAACGGATCAACGTAAGCGTCTAAATTTGAATCGCCGAATTTATACCACGTTTATCCGAGATCGAGGCCTACTGGCAACGTTCCTCTCCAAAGGGAGACGATTGTCACGATTTATCGAACGTACGAACATCTATCATCAACGATCGAATGTGAAATATTACAAAAACGATAACTCTAGATATTTTGTAGACATTAAACAACATCTTACACGCGCGTGCCAATAAAAATGCTAAAAATAATCATTTATTAACCCAATCAACTCGTATGACATGACGTTCACGTCCATTCCGTGGCCTTTAATTAAAGGATAGTGATTCCGATGAGATAATAGAAGAAGATAACTTTTCCAAAAGTTCCGTAAGTGAAAACGATACGAATACATCAAAATGTGACGATGAAAAAATAGATAGTGCGGGTCCGACTAGTCGGGCACTTAATCAGAGTCGATTGGGTTAAGAAGCCAATTTTCGTATATAAAAAAAGGATAACAAAACCGTTGCGTTAAGACGAAAAAAGTAGCCACTTCGAAATTAATGGACATTAATTTGCACACTGATGGAGTCGATCAAAAGGTTCTCGTCTTGGACGCCGAGTCTTCGGAAAAATAGCGGCGGTCTTCCGCGAATCAGGTCGGCACGAATTAGGTCGATGTTTCACGCGGTGACGTAAATCACTCCCTCGAATAACGAGACCAAGAAACGCGAGCAAAACGAACGGAAGGAGAGGAGAGAAGATGGCGACGGGAGGGTCGAGAACGGAAGGTCGCCTCTCGCGACCGTCGTGTTTCGACAAACGACCAGACGCGCAGAAATTTGTTCCCGTCCGTGCGATCCGCAACGAACGAACGAACGAAATACCTTCGACGTACGTAGCGCGAGGAGGGACGAGAAGAGACGGGAGAGGGGAAAAAAATCCAAGCCGGGAAAAGAGGATGAGGAAAAATCGAGGGAAAATAATGCCTATCGTTTATCACCATTTATCATCGAAAGACGTATTCTGGACCGCGATCGCGTCGAATATTTTCGACGTCCGACATCGGTCGAGTATCCAAGCGAGTTGGAGGACGCGGAGTCGCCGAGCTTGCGAGAGCTTGACGGTGGTATCGCGAAACGCTTACCGTCATTGCGACAAGTAGCAGTTTATCACGGTCGTCGTTAATCAACATGTCGGAAGAACGTGGCGTGGTCTGACGCAGGAAATCGCGTGTCACCGCTTGGCATGTCGTCGAGGATGCGAGTTTACCGCGCGCGACGCCACCGCGAGACCGCGGAAAATCGTTACTAGGATCCGACCGCGTAAATCCAACCTTTCTCGTTGCTCGTTAATCCTACGTGACTCCTCCCCTTAGCCCCGGCTGCTCCTCGTACTTTCCGTCTGCCTTTTTGCCGTCGTCTCGACGGAAATTAGGCGAAGAAAACGGCGCGGATCTGTCGACGTCGATCGCGAGACCGAGCGCCAAAATGGGGGATTCTGCCGAGGAACCGAGGAGGAGGATTTGCGGCGGTCGAGACGCGATCGCGCGTCGATACTCGTCGCGTTTCGTTTTATTTTCGTCGTTAAAAAGTACTTGTATATGTTGAACATTTTATTGTACGAATTAGCTTAAATAAATTAAAGTGTCTGACTTTTAATGGTCGACGTCTAATAGCTTGGAAATAACGTAAGAAATATTTATCGTTGCCGACGACATACGTAGCTTGAATTGTTGAAAGAAAATAATTCGCGCCTGGAATCGGAAGGGTTAATTGTTTAAACAATAACTACATCTTCTACCGGACGATATTTTACGTTACGTGGAACAACTTTTTATCGCTTATGATTTTTGGTTTATAACGCGAGAAAAAAATTCCGTGTACGAGTCAGTGTCGTTTAGTGAGTTAATCGAGTTGGATAATTCGTACGCGTATTTTCTTCTATACGCGTGTATTCGCGTAGCTTGTGTTGAAATCGGTACACGAACGTATCCTTCGTGCGTGGGCGGAAATCGACGTGGAATTTAAATTTGATTTCGACGATGGATTGCCGTTTTGTCGATAAAACGTTGTATCGCTCGGTTCATCTTTAACGCGTAGACTCCTACTACGAACACTGGCACGTGGTTTTCGTGCGATCACGCGTGAAAAATGTCGGTATGTCTCGATTTTGAATTGTACGGCAATAACTTCGAACGATACAACGTTTTGTCAATTTGACACGACACGATTTCGTTGGCATTTTTATTCTACGATTTGGTGGAATTAAACAGTCTCTCTAGCTGATCGAGTTCATTTACTGGCGTCTGACCATAACGATTCAATTTTCCAACTTCAATCACAGCGATTCTTTTACTAAAACGAACGAAATAATTCATCCGGACGTCCTCTGTCAACGACAAAACGAAGACGAAGGGTCTACTAAAATCAACATTTGCCTCTGCTCCGTCGAAGAATTCTCTGTTGACCATCTAACTTGAAATTAATTCGACAAAAAGCTTAGGAAACTTTTCCTAAAGATCCAAAAGATCGAAACTGCCCAAATTCATGTCAGAATCATGGAGGATCATCGAACATCGCCAAATTTCGGAACCTGACAAAAGCGAAGACCTCGAAATTTCTAAAAACCATCGCGACAGGTCAGTTCGATCCTCGAACAAGATGAAACTCTCGATGAGCTCGTTCTTCCCTGAGAGGAGAGAGACGCTTCGATCCAAAGGAAAAGAAAGGCGGGAAGCATCGGCTACCAAGACGAAACGATAGCCCGAAGCGATTGCCATCGTTCGTACGGGGCAAAGTTCGAAACGAAAGCCGAATCCGATGTAAAGTTGCGAGAGGCCGTTATCCAGTTACGTCCGGTGCTCCTCATAATCCCTGGGTGCCCCTTTCCTAATTATTTCAAACGGGTTAATCCGAACGTCGGTTCTATCTCTCGGCTGGCGGCACCCTACCATCGGGGGTAGACCCTTAGTCTACCGGCGCCGAAGCAACGAGAATATCTAATTGTTAATTAGAAAGTAACGCGGCGGCCTTTATTAAGCGTCTCGCTTCGGCTAGGTTCGAGGCAGGCTCCGCCACGTGGTGCCGCCGGTCCGTGGCTAATCGACCTCCGCGTTGCCTCCCTCTACCGATATTCCTCCTGTCTGCTTCCCTCTCGACCCTATCGAGGACCTCCGAGTGGCAACGTTTAGCTTTGCAAGTGGGCGCGCGCGCGCGCGCGCGTTGCTACGTACACGGGAAGGTCTGAATATCAAAGTCGTTACCCCGAAGCTGGCAGCTGCGTTCGACCTCGTTCGAGGACACGGTGTTTCCTAAAATTTGAAGCAACCGCCAGCTACGAGAGGAGATCGTTAACCTAGCGTTAGAGTCGCGCTGGACGGCGCGAGAAAACTGTGATTGCAGATTTTTGCGCTTTTTGATCGAAAGATCGGAGTAGTTGATTAGTCTCAACGACGAGTTCTCGAGTTTTGAAATTGAAGCGGAAGTGAACTTCCGTCTTACCGCGATCGTTCGTCGAATCTTAAGATTTGTGACTGGGATATTCTAGCTAAACGAGTGCCATCGGAAATACATTAAATCGCGTTACATTTTTCCAAGGGAAATATCGTTATCGCGTAACGAACTCTCGATATTGAACGATTAAGCATGAATTTAGAAATCATTCTACCGATCGTGGAACGGAAGAGATCAAAGAGTGAACGCTAGTACGCAGTTGTTAGCCCTTGTCAGAGGAAGAACTTCAACTTTTTCGTCGATTTATAACCTGGAAGAAAATTCATTCCTTTAAAAGTTATGTATCCAAAAGAGTAAATTTGAGTACGAACATAAGCCTTCGATCTGACCGCGACCTTGGACGAAAGTTTATCGCCCCATCCGCGCGACAATTGTCCAAAGCGCAAACAGAACGACTCGAACTCGCTAAGGAGTCGCGTTTCCGCGTCTTTGGTGGAAAAATGGCGAGTCGGACGAGACGATAGAAGTCTCGCGTCCAGTACAAAAGTCGAGGCAGGTTTTTTCCACGTCGTTCGATCGATTTACAGCCGCCTCGCGACGAAAAAAGCGTGTCTCGCGCGCTCTTCGACGTGGCTTGTCCCTTGGCGAGGGACACGTTCCTGCTGGATGCCAACGTACGCATGGTGACGCCGTTGGAGCAGGCGACGAGCAACGAGCAACCGGCGATTTCGAACGAGCGGAACCCGCAAAGGAGCACGTAACGCTCGTCCGCTTTTCGTTTAACGACGGGACCGGCGTATCGCGCGTTACGATACGCCAGGATTATCCCGCGTGTACATAAGTTCGCATCCTTGCGGATGAACTCGGTCGTTAGCACGTATCGCGTTAGTCCGCGTGGACCGTTGGAAATTAGCCGATCGAACGAGAGAAATAAACGTCGCGTCGCTGCGTGCTTTCGATAATTCTCCTATCTACGATCCTCATTTCGTTCGACTCGCGCGCGTCGTTAGGAAGAACCAGGGGACTTACTTCGACGAGTTTCGAAAATGAAGAGAGACGACACTCGGTAATTTCGTGATCGAAAATTGGACATGTAAATCGCTCGTATTTGAAGAAAAGAACTCGCTCCTTTCTTGATTTTTAACCCTTTAACTGTTTATATCGAGTATTACATTGGTATTATAAGTCAACGATGTCAAACGAAGTCAAATATTATAAAAAATAATTTATAAAAAGAAATCAGGCAAGAAAAAATTTTCGAAACGAAATTAAACAGTTAAAGGGTTAAAAGATAGATCGTAAAGTATTTTGCGCGAACGATCGTGCTTATCGGGGAAATAATTATGACGAATAAATTTAACACGTTAAATCGATGAAAAACTTTTCGAACGTAATCGAGTCGAATGAGACGTGTTTGTAAACACGAGTCCATCCGTGACGAGAACGTTACTTTCCATTACGAACGAAGAAAGAATTCATGCCAAATTCAACGCTATCGGTCGTATGATCAATGAACGCAATTACCAAAAAGACAAATTTACATACGCGGAAGCGGAATATCGCCGAATAACGCAAAATCAAGCATAACGCGGAAAGAATTCTTTATAATTCGATGAATCATTGCGCAAAGAGATTACATTTAGCGTTTCCCTCTCCTCGTTGATACGAACAATTAACTTCGTTCGTAAATATTATAAAATAACGATTGAAAAATTGAACAACGCGATCGTTCCTTTCAAATCGCACAAAAATATTTGAATGGTCGATATTTACTGACCTTTTTCCATATCAACCGAACAAAAACTTTTTTCGTTCAATTTTCACGATGTACTTACTAAAATAAATAATAGTCGTTAACAAACTACGAGATATCAGAGACGAGAAGACAATGGTATCGTAATTTTACTACCAAATTGAAAAGAAATTTTTTATATTGACTTAACGTAGTAATATTCATTAAATGCGACAATAAAAATAATTTGCTGGTATAAACACTACTTATAAATTCGTCCCTATACCTCGTCTTTCATAAAAATCCGAAAGATTTAACGAACGTAACAGATCAGAGCGCTTTTCAGATTTCTAAGAGAAATTAGATCCGTTTTACGTCTCCACGCTGTTCTCGCGCAACAACTCTAATGGATACCTTCGTGCTACGCTAATAAAACAGGAAGAAATCCAACAAAAGTAACTCCGGAGACGCTTTTCGAGGAAATTCCTTAAGGAGATAATCGCGCGAGTGGTCGAAGAAGTATCGAGCTCTTGAAGATTTTTTAAAGTACAAAAAACAATTGCCTCGATTCTGACCGAAGAAGACTCGATACTTCTTCGACTCCCTTCATTCCTCTTTACGGAGACGTATTGTTCCAAGCAAGCACTTATCTTCGCAAAGCTAATATTTTCCTGTCAACTGGAAAATTCAATCCTCCATCGATCGTACGACACTGCTCTCGTAGTAGATATTAACTTACCCTTACGTTAACTTACTCGATCTATAAAATCTGTTGTATCGCGACCACCTCGAATACGAGAGATCGGAACATATCTTCGCGATAATCATGAATTCCGTAATAAAAAAAAAATAACGTAAAAATAGCATCGGCGAGGTCATCCTCGATCGCCACACGCGACTTCCAAACGTCCGAAACCGTTTGAATATCGTTGAAACGTCGATCGAGATTCGTGGCGATAAAAGAAAGAAGAAGAAAAAGAACGCGCATAGGAGAGAAACTGAAAAAAATAATAAGCGCGCTCGTAGGAGTAGGTCGTCGGTAAATCGAAGAAGATCGACCACGTCAGCGTGTTCCAGCTTGCCCGAGCGATGATGAGAAAAAGGTAGGACGTGTCTGACCCGAGGTTTCCTCCGGGCCGATCAAGTCATCGAGGAAGGGAATCGCAACGGTGAAGACGAGAGACCGGCTCCGTTGCTGCTCGAAGGAACGAGCGAGTTTACTAGGAGATACCTTTACTCTCTCGAAGGAAGCTGACGTGTCTCCCGGTGGCTAACCGACGGTGAGACCGAATGGAGAGGATGAAGTCGGTTGCTCGAGACGAGGCTAGAGACGGAGAGACGCGTACAGAGGACGAAAGAGGAGTCGGAGAAGACGAAGAAGAAGAAGAAGAAGAAAAAGAAGGAAGAAGACGTTAGGCGCGAGACTGGCCAAGGGGATTTGGCTCGGTTCCAAGCTCGGTCGATCGTCGGTAGATAACCTCCTGGCTGGTCTTGCAGGAACGAGAATCATGCGAGTAAAAAGCTTAAGAGAAGGGAGCAGAAGGCGGAGGAGGGGAGGGCGGGAGGCCGAAGGAAAAAAGATATCGAAAGAAGGACGAATTCGCGAGTCACGTCGCTTTCGCCTTCATCGTCGATTCGCTCGCAGATGGACCGCCTCGTGGTCGTGTTAAAATTCGAACTCCTCGTTATTCTTCCGAACTTTACGACGATCGATCCTATCGGGAATCGGCGAAGTTTTGCCCTTCGACGTCCTTGAAACGATAAAGTAAAGCGAGAAGTTACGAGATTTCTTTGAGAAAAAGGAACTGTTCGCGCGGATAGAAATATCAAAGTGGCCTCGACTCGTTTCTTTTTTTTTCCAAAATTATTGCGATTTCTGTCGAACTTCTTTACGTTCGATCTGATTCGATTCGGAGTGGGGGAATCCTTGGACACTTTTGACTTTGATCGAAGACGCGATCGTGAAATTTATTTTGGACGTCGATCGTTACGACGAAAAGGAGGTAAGAGAGGAAATTTGTGGAATTCGCCGTTCGCGTAGATCTCGAAGAAAGTCGGCCAAATTTGGAGGAGCGGGACGATTTAAATCCCGACTCGCTCCGATTTATGCGTATCGGGAGACTTTCCGCGATGCATCGGAAAGACGAACGATGACCGAAAAATCCGACCGAACGACGATGAATCGCGCGTATATTCTCATCGCGTCTTCGAGCTCGCGTAACAAAACTTTTTACGGCGGAACACGAAGAAAGAATCGTTTCGTGCGCGACGGAAAAGCAGCGAGCGTAATATCTCCTCGTCAATTCGTAATTACGGGAGAAAGTGTATCGCGCGTCGCTGTATTTCGGTAAGCTGGCAAAACGATTATTTATCGAAGGGACGCGGCCCCGTAAACCTGAAAAAAAAAAGGAAATCGCGAGGATCGTCGCACGAGACGACGTTCGGCGCGGGAGTGAGGCGATCTTTGGAAGAACGAGAAAAGCCGGAGGAGAGTCGCGTGAAATTTTGCGTTTGCGACCGCTAACGAATCATTAAAGCGTCGATATTGCGATGGAGAGCTGCTTTTAGCTCGCGTATATGAATGAAAAATAAACAATCAGTTCGCTGGAATAATCGATAAGCTATCGTCGAACGAAACACATTTCACGTTCGATGCACGCGGCTCGCTCGCGCCGTAATTTTTAACGTTCCGTTATTTATCACGCGTACGTAGCTCGCTCCTCGTTTCACCGGTGTCGTTTCGTCGAATCGGTTGGGTTACGAGGACAAAACTTCCAAGAGAATTCTTTTACGAAATCGCTTTGAAATCCTTCTCATTTTTCGATATTCCGTGGCATCGTACAAAAAGGACGTATCGCAAGGTGATCGAGATTAAATAATAATTATCCTTTGTAATTCGTCCTCTTTTTGTGCCTTCTCGCTGTTTTACAAGGAACCTTAGGTTGCATAGGTGTAAAATTGCCGAGCGAAAAACGTTGCGAAGCAGCCCGGTAGCGCCATACTTCGTAACGCGCGACTTTGTGCAAACGTGCCAACGGAATTGCTTACGAAATGCTAAACGGATTAATACGAGTGAACCTACAACGTATAAAATTACATAATGCTCACCACGAGCTAAAAAGTAACGGTCCGATGCTAGAGTGTCGCGAAAGCTGCAACGATAAATATAATATAACGTTAAAATACCGAAATAAAGATTGTATAGGACGGTGTGATTTTACCAGAGAATATCGAATCGCTTTTTTCGGGTGGAACGAATGATCGCAAAATGAACAGTAGTGGGATAAACCGCTCGCTATATACGCATATTCGCCAAAAACGATATGGTGGGGGGAGCTCGCTGGTGGGGCGACTCCCCACTCCGCGAATTTGCGGTCGCTGCTAACGAATGTTTGTGACGCTATGGCGTGACGCGCGTTGTGGCTAGACACGGTGAGGGTTTACAAAAAATCCCGCGACACAACAAGGCTTGTTTACGTCTGATGACAACTACGTCGTTAGCTTTTTCACGACCTAAACACACGCGTAAACAAAGAGAATAATATTATATCTTAACGACTAGGCCTGTTTGGTAAACATAGGCGCGCGACGCACTTCGGGACTCGCCGACGTTCTTCCCTTCTTTCTATCGTCAAATATAAAAACCCTGTGCCTTTCTCGTCAGCCCAACCGTCATTTTCGACGTATTTAACACTGGAAAGACGGTGATCGGATCTCCGGAGAAATGTTCTAAACTAATTCAACAATTCGTTGTCAGTAACCGATACGTATTCTTAGAAAATTATATTTTGTGTTAAAAATCTACGACGAAGGTACAGCTTAATTGAAATATATAAAACAATTTATAACGTCGTTGGCTCCAGCGTGATAGAAACGCCATTGTCTACGCCAAAGCGTGGAAAGTCGCGTCCAGGACGGTTGATCGTATCGACGGTCGACCGAACCCCGGGATTCGATCCATCGAACACGGCTACTTGATACTCCGTCGGACGGCAGGCGCGAATCGTTAAAAGCTTTTCCAAAACGGAGGCGCCGTGTTCGCGGAAATCGAATCCTCGTCGCTGATAACGACGCCAAACGGGAAGAGGAATTTCAAGTAGCGCGCTTGACGAGCCGATGGCTAAACGTCGCTGGACGAAAAGGGCTGGACGTGCGTGCGTAGGTGGACCAAGAAGGGCTCCGTCCGTATCCATCGGTGATTGAATTTTCCAGGACCGTTGATGGGCTACGAGCGCGTAGGCGATCCCAACCGTTTCCTTATCGTCGTGCGACGTGATTGGCTGCGACCGATCGTCCGTAAATCGCGCCAATCACACGTCACTGATTTGTCCTCTTAGGCCGTCGCTGACGACGGTTCCTTAGATAGCTTTTGAATCACGGTCTCGAGCGAACGCGTTTTTTGTGCGAAATTCGTTAGTCATTGTTGTTGTTACGATTGACCTATGTCTCGTTCGGAGCAAAGATTCGAAAGCTTCGGCTGGCGCCTTGTTATCGACAAACTCGTCGAACAGTTCCGCTTTCTTTGCGATCCTGGTGAAAACCACGCTCGTAGCTCGTCCTCGGTCTACTTCTAGGCAAAACTGGCAATTCTTCGCGTCCGTATCTGGCTTTGGGTCGTTGCGAGAGTGAACGTTGGTGTCCTTCCGGCCGGATAAGGTGTCGAATGCGACGAGTGAGACAAGAAAGGAAGGCTGCTTCGACTGGTCGACGAACTCTCCGAGAACTCCTTCCATTCTCCTCGTTGAAGGACCAAAATGGATGATATAGTCGCCTCTCAAGTCCCTCTGAGTGACTACATATTCAGAGCAACAGAAAATTTCAACAGAATGAAGAGAGAAAGTGAGAATATAACTCTCGCCGTCATCCGCGATTGTCAAAGACAGCTGGACGAGATGTGGGATAAATTCAACAGCAATCACAACCTCATTCTCCAGTTGGCGTCGAGCGAGGATCTCATGAATCATCCCTATTTCAAGGAAGATGAGTTCTCCGCGATCTTGGAGATCTACAGACAGGCCGCGGATTATTTAGAGGAGTGCGCGATAAAGCAGAAGCCTACGCCGCCCGCCCCCGAGTCTTCGAAGGATTTCAAATAAACGAGGCTGTCCATGCTCTTCGCAAGATATAAAGCGGCTTCAGCGGGAACCCCGAGCGTCAGCAGGAGCGACGCGAAATTATAATCAAATTCAATTACTGTACCAATTGTTTACTTTCGAGTCATACGGAACGGAAATGTAACAACCTGATATTAGATTGTAAATTTTGCCGCGACTTCCATCACTCCTTACTGCACGAGGGTTCTACTGCACAACCAGTTTCCCCTACTACAATGAAGTTCATGACTTCGTGAAAACACTTGTCCGTCCCTCCCCTCTCCGATCTCTCCCCTTTTTTTGGTAATTCCTAGAGCTTCGGCTCGATGTAAAGTAGTTTTAAGGTAATTTTACTCTAGCGAAGCACTTACTCCATGTAAATATCTTAAGCTTCTTAATTTATTTCTATTCTTGTAATTCCTTCGGTTAACCGTACAGTTTTTTTTTGTATCTCTTAATCGTTATTCGTTTAAATTATCACTGTTATTGTTTCATCGTTAGTCACACTGTTTTGTTATTGTTATTCAAATCGACTGTATCAGCGTTTCTTTCGGAGCGAAGATTTACGATCTTCGACCGACGGGCGTAGGGCGTTCGATCGCCTTGTTATCAATAAAGTTGTCGAACGGTGATCTCTGTTGATGTTATTTGTTAAACCCGTCAGCGGCGATATGCGTCCTAGAGGCTTGCGTCTAGGTAAAACCGTCATTTTTTCGCGCTCTTATCGCGCTAATAAGCGCGAGAAAGAAACGAAGGAAAGACGAGGGCAAGCAGACGAACGGGGGCGAAGGGAAGGTCGAGGCCAGTTAAGCTCCGAGCGCAGCTTAATAACGCGAAGCGGCCATATGTCGCGTAATCTAGCGATTTCTATGGTAACGATTCACCCGGACGAAAGTCGTTCGATGAAGATTACGCACTTATCTCGACCCAAGCGGATAAATTCGCTCGCTTTTTATTTTCCTTCGAAGCATATTTTTAAATTTCTTTCGATTTTTCTCGAAAGCGTTTTTTCGGTTTGGTAAGAGAGAGAGAATCGAAACTTTCTCTCGAAAGAGAAGGAAAAAATCCACTGATTCGCGATTTTGATTTTTTCTATTGGCGTTTTCGGCTTCGACGCGTTCTTTTCGAAGTAAAATCAAAGAGAAGACTTTAGACGTTGGACGAAGGAAAAAGAAAAAGAGGAAAAGTTTCGAGAAAAGGAGAGGCAGGAGAAGAGGCAAAAAGCGACGATGCACCTTCGTTTCGCGCAAAGTTCATCGGGACGAAGAGACTGCGAAACAGCGCCACCTCGCGCTGCGAATCCGCGGTTTAATTTCTACTTCAAACAAGCACGCGAACCACCGGCACCCTTCGCTATTACCATCCTCGTTATGTAGGTCACCACGGAAATAATTGAATTAGACGAGCCAACCGAATGGCTTCAAAGCTTAACACCCAAAAGTGCCAACAGCCGATATATCGCGATATGCCTCAAAAGTGCCAAAAGTCTATAAACAGTCCTCGTTGCAGTATATCGCAAAAATACCACGAAAGTGCCTAATGAAATAAATATTTTACGAAAGCCAATGATCGCTAAAAATTGCGACGACATAGTCGAAAGAAATATTATTCGTCGGACGAATCATGATACATAGTAGTTAATCGACAGCGTTTTAAGAAGGAAGAAGAATGAATTTCAATCGCGTAATATTTTATAATCTATAAATTACGAGTAACGAGCCGCAGAGATACGTAAGACTCGTAACAAACGTAAATACCACGATCGGAGGGTCGATAGAGTCGACGTTGACCGCTGATCCCATCAGAGGCAAAGTAAAACGAAATCCTATAGAGGAGAAATTCGGCAGACGACAATGACACGTCGTCGATACGTTGATAATTAGTGGAGGGCGTTATGAGAAAAAGGAGGAAAGGAAAAGAGTAGAAAGTCGCTCGGACGCTCCGTTGGGAAGATGTACTTTCGATAGGCCACGATGGCAATTAATCAAAGGTCGAAGGCTTAATTGGTCGAAGATGCCGACTAATAGGTACACTCGGGCATCCCCTTGCCTCTAGACTTCGTGTCTTTTTCCTTCTTCTAGCGCGCATAAAGCGCACCGCTTTCCACCAATTGAAGGCCGCGCGGTCTAATTTTTCATAATGTTTTACGAGCCCGTTTAGCATTAATCCAACGGCATAAACCATTCGGTAAATCAAGCTATTCGACTGGACGCGCGGCTCGGCCAGGTTCGGATGATTAAGAGCCTCCGTCCCTCGGATACAAAGGGAGCACGTAATCGGAATCCGAATGTATCTACGCGGCTACAAATTGGAATATCAAGAGGCGAGGTATTGCGCGTACTCGGCTTAGACGATTCCCTATAATTCGAAGCACTACTCTCGGATACGTCTGGAAAGGCCACGACGCTACCGATGATAGTCGACCTCGCGACTTAGATCACCAAACGAAGAAATGCCGACGAATCTGCCGCGTTAACCACCTTGCCACGGTAAAGCGACTTCGAACCGAAGACGGAGACTCGAGACGAATCGAATTGGAAATACCGCCTTACTTCCGTACGTAAGATCGATGTCTGTTTGTTCCAGCGCGCCGACGACGACGAAATCTTCGACGTCGCGATTTGAATCGTAAAGCAGAGGTTCGACATTACGGATGCAGCTTACACCGAATCGCGGTTTCGATTCTATCTGGATAACCGGCGGAACGAGCCAAATGCCGATCATTCCAAGTGATCCTTCGCTGGTTTCGGCTTCTTCGTTACTCCAGAGTCGCGGATTCCGTTTGGAATTTTCCAAAGAGGCTCGTCAGAGCGACGGAATTAAGAAAATCGACGTCTATTAGATTGTCGATAAATAATGTATCGCTCGTGTCGCGACGTTTCTCCGTGGAAATCCAGCGGGTCTCGAATGTTCCGGTAGCCGTGGTGGCGTCAGCGCGGGGTCGGGGGGAGAAGAGGGCACGCCAGTGTGCGTTACATCGGTATTCCTGCATACGTATATATCCGCGATGTCATAAATATTCAGGGGAGCATAAATATTCATGTCCAAACGTTCAAAGAGAATCGTTTAAAGATGGAAAAACCGAGCGGTGGGTATCCGTGTCTCCTTCCACGAAACATCTAGTTTCTGCTAGATGCTTCTCGAAACGAAGCAACCGACGTCTTACGTCTTCAAAAATAGATACGAAGACTCTTGACTTTCCGTCTCCGATTTTAGAGCGCTATATACTTGCGGAATAGGAAAGAACTTCCATCT
>JAITYT010000090.1:3905910-3916248 GCA_025433975.1 Liostenogaster flavolineata | reverse complement strand
TTGTTGCCTGCCCTCGGCCTAGGTGAAATACAGCCGAACGCGAACCGACGAGCGATAGAAGAAAGGAGACAGTTAGATAGAAGCGAACGGTAGTGCTAAGAGTAATGTATTGGAGAATAATTTCGAGCTACAATAAAAAGCTAGTAATCGTACGTACGGAGGACCGCGAATTCTTTAGCTGAAGGTTTTTCCAATAAGTCGGTCTAAGTTGGTTATAGAGTATCTGTGCATAAAATTGATGAAATCCCAGTCTATCGGTTTAATTTGGATTGCTTGGTTTCCACGTGGCAAAAAACGTGTACCTGATTTATTTCGATGAACGTTCAAACTGTCGAAATTTCCTAAAAGTTTTCGACTCGGAACGACTGAAGTATGATAAAAAAAAAATTTGTATTCTAGCGACGACCAATACCGTTTCCTCGATCGTTCTATTTATCTATCAATTTAACGTCGTATAAATAGTAGAAATTCGCAGAATCGAATGAACATAAATCGAGGATGGTACGTAATTTCTCCGAAAAATCATTAGTCCATGTCGACTCATCGACGAACGAGACAAAATGGATTTAGTCGGTCACGTTTTGTATTCGAAGTTCGGTCTCGTACGTTCGTCGATTCGGAATTCACTTCTTTCATTTCAATTTAACGTTATCCGTATCGCGGTTCGCTCCGTCCCAACGAGATCACGATGGTCAAACTAAATTGGATCCAACATAAGTAAAGCGTAACTTTTTTTAATCTTACTCAAGTATCTACTGTCACCGTATTAATTCAGATACGTACATACAGGGTGTCTAAATTTCTTCGTTGCTCCTTCCGAGGATAGAAGAGAATCTCTAAGAGAAAAACAAGTGTTTCAAAAGAATTTATATTGTGCAAAATATAGAATCAAAAAATATCGAAGAAAATTTGTTAAAAGATGGTCCGAATGGCTACGAAGGAAAAAATCGTTACGGTAGGGAAAATTGTTTTCTTCCGCCATAACGACGTGATGTAACGGGCCGTTGAATTCGCCTCGTTTGCCATCAAACTGTGCGCGAAAAAATGTAGACTCCTATTTAAAATAATTAACTCGACTTTTTTCCCACCGCTTTTTTTTCTACCGAGCAGCAATTTCCATTTTGTCAGAACATTCTTACGGCAAAGTTGCAGCTTTAAACGCAACATCCTGTAGATCGGTAGACTACGAGTATATACGTCGATTCGATAAGACACAGCAACGCTTATCGTAATTCGCTCGAAGAAATTGAGTATCATTTCTATTCGATTCGTTTTGTACACGTAGGATGCATGCGACGCGATAGCCGAAACGGAGAACATTACGCTCACGTCGAAAATAATACGACGGAATTTAGAATTTTCGTGGTCGCGCGCAGCATTAGAATTCGACAAATTTCGTCCCTTATACGCATAAATTATCGTTACTTCGGGATTATCGTTCTTCTGCGAGACGCGCATTCTAATTGCAGGTTGCGCTTTCGCAATTCAATCAAGAAAAGTTTCGTCGGTAATAGCGCGACGTAAACATTATTAAACGCTTCGATTTCCTTGATTCCTGTTAATTTCTTACATCTATATTTGTATTATATTATATTTATGTTTATGTTATATTTATATCGTCTACATCTATATTATAGGCTATTTCGAATAAAACACGTACAAATACGTATGCAGAATATCTCGAAAATCGAAACAGGCATCTTTCTTCGATTTGAGGACCAAAAACGAGTATTCCTTCTGCGTCTTGTCGGGGTCACCCCGCCAGTATTCGCGATATTTGCTTCTTGCCGAGCGAAGTATCGACATTGAAAATAGAAAGATATCAGTCAAATAACGACGTTCAACAAACTCGACGTAATCAACAAGCGATAATCGAACCGTTCGTTTTTCCTAACCACCGTGTCATGACTCGAAACGCCCCAGTTTTCCAATTTCCAATTTGTACGATCGAAATCCACGTCTTCTAAGCATTTCGAAAAGTCGGGCTTGCGTGTGCTTGAAACTGGCAAGTCTAATTCGCATAATTCTTGGTAAACGTTGATTTTTGCGTTGGCGCAATTTCCACGCAGCATAATTCGGACCGTTAATAAAAAGATATCGATAAATACGGCGTGGAGAGGCGATTATGCTGGTTAAAATTTAAACGTGATACGTGCCGTCGTTACTTGCGATCACGGAGAGCTTTCCGAAGCAACAAGATCGTGATATCGTACACCATAGTTACGTCGTATTTATGACGAAAATTTCATTTTAGCTAAAAATTTAACTGCTCGACCGAGTTTAAGCGATACTATCCGCTCTCCGTTGTCCAACACCGGTAAATATTTCATAACTTAACAGATACGATGTACCCGAACATCCACAATTATCTTCGGGTGATTTTGCTTGAAGGTGCTTCGAATTCGCGAAGAAATATGAGGACTCACGTTAGACCGTAATGTTTCTCGAGCATGAAAGATAACTACTAATTTGTCTAATCCATCTTTTGCGTCAAGTACATACATTTTCGTCTCTAATGGATCCAGGAGTTCCTACCCTCGTTCGGATGATCGATGAGCGGAAACTTTAGGACAATGAAGGTTCAAGGCCGCGCGCCTTTCCTTCACGACGATTTACGCGATAACGTACGGACCGTAAGAAAGGCTATATACAAGGTGCTCCAATTAATTCGAAGCGTCCAAGTACTTTCGATAAATGTCGATCCTTCGATAAACGTCTATTTCTCTCTCGTCTCGTCGAATCAAAGGATCACTTCAAATTTATAAAGGGAAGGTCGACAATTTCTCTACGAATTATTTCACGAACAGTCGATTATCAATAATCGATCGACGATAGTATCGCAGGGCTATTAAACATAGCGACGAATTTCGAAAGTTTAAAAACCGAACGAACGAATCCATTCGTTCGATAAGGTTTCTGATTCCTCTTGCAACCTTACAAAATAATGAAATTAAAAAATAAATAATATGTATAAACGATTGAAGTTCTCTCTTTGTTTAAAAAAATTGAGTTTTATTTCAGACTAAAAAAAAAGCAAAATTATTTTCTCGCCGTTTCGATAGGTCAAAGAGACCGAGACGGAAGGAAAAGAAATCAAAGTGCAGAAGGATATCGCAGATGTCAACACGATACACTCCGACATACGAAAGCTTTTAACTTTTTTCAAGCATTCACGAAACTCGAGTAAAATGTATTCGATGCAAAGTATCGGAACATCGAAACGAAAGTTTAACCGAGCAATAGCGGACCAAGAATTCCATCCGTCGACACTCCATTTGATTCTTCTCTTCGCTCGGCGCTTCTTCGCTTCCCTTCGCCCTTTCCCAGGCGGCACGATGTACCAAAAGCATAAGGGACAACGTAACGACGTTCCATTCGAATTCCGATGGAACTATCCTTCGATTCTAACAACTGTAACGAATTCAAAGCGAACGATTTCTACGAGTCACGACGAGGAACAAAGGACGCGTCTTTCTCGATCGACCGAGCTTCCCATACTTTTTTTAAGTGTCCTTGCATATTGACAAACAAATCTTTTTCAGGTTTTTATTTTTTTTAAATAATTTCGATTGATTTTTCGAACTTTTGACATTTCGCGTCTCGATGTAATCTTATTAACCTATTGGTCCCTATTCGATTAATTTTTTTTAAAGCGTGACGATGGAATTACGTGCGCTAAGACTACTCAAAACGACGATCGACGTCTCGAACGTTGATCGTTTATACTGCGAAAGACATTTTTAATCGATTATCACGAAAAGAAAAGAAAATTTAAAAGATCCCTTGGCGTTCTTGGAAAATCGCGAACGTCTAGAACGATGCCAGCAGGAAGATTTTAATTTCGCAAGGAGGCAAGTACTCGTTCCTTCTCGAGGTGTTTCATATTCATGGCGCAGGTAGCTGTTCTGTTAATTTCATCGTCGCGGCCGACGGCAATAGGATTCGCGTCTGTACGTTCCGTCGAAGGTACTGGGTGCTCCGCGAAATGTGCAACGCAAATCTCAGGACTTGCAAAACGAGCGAGACACCGAATCTCGAATTATTTAAAAATATATCGTATCCGTGCCCTTCGAATAACATTCCGTCTCTCTCGTTTCAATTTACAATTCGGAACTTAAACGTACGCTTTGACAATATTTAAAAAATACATTGTCGATTGTATGCACTTTCTAAGGATTTTTTTTTTTAGGATGGAGTGCGTGGAAGATTTTCCGTTATTTTCTGACACGTATATTTAGAGATCTACCGTACTTTATAAATTTGAAGAAATTCCGCGTGCTTGTATAAAAATAGTAGAAATAATACGATATCTAGTCACCATTGGTAAATCTTGTTATCTTATATTATTCGTTCGTTACGCGTTTGCCGTGTAAATAATATTATTCATATCGTCATGCTTCGAAGATAAAAAATTAAAAAATTCTGCAAATTTTTTCTACCTCAATTTTAATCAAGGAGGCATGACATTTCGTTTCCTTGTAACGAATTTCGCGGGCCACCCAGTAAGTATCGTAAGAATACCGGCATGGACGCTGCTCCGGATAGAGGGAAAAAGAAAAGAACAGAAAATCTGTCAGCGAGTTGGGAGCGTCAAAATATTTAGGAGCCGTTTTGGAGCGGATAAACTCTTCGAGATAAATATCGAGTTCGAGATAAGCATTGCGGATGGATGGATGAATAGATAGAAAGAAAGCGACAGAGAGAGAAAAAACGTGGAAAATGGAAGAAAGAAACGCACGAACGTAACGATATGCAATTTTAGCGACTGAAACATTTCAAAACGATCGTCATTACGGATCTTTGCAAAATAATATCCATTGTTACGCGTCGTTCGAAGATCGACGATCTTTCTTTAACGTCATTAGTTTTTTTTCAAAATATGAGAAACTGGCGGAATCTCTACCGATTTATAGCGAACGTCTTAGACGAGTATTCCTTTGAATCGATATTTACGACTGCTCGATCGTCATGAAAGCACGAAAAAGCAGAGAGATCTCGAAAACAAGTAGCGCCGATGCGGGAAAATCGCTTGCGTTATCTCGAATAATAAAAATACGTACGGCAAAAAAAAAGAAAATTACTCGTGAGAAGTAATTAAACGATCTCGATTACAGCGGTGCTCGACGGGACGTCGATCGTCGATGAAAATCGTCCCTTTGTCGTCGTGAACGATGGATTCGTTCCAGTGTATTCGATTATCGTAAACCGTTTCGATATCCGCGCGGAAAAAAGTACAGTGCACGGATCGATCGGCTCGCAAATACACAGAAAGAATACGCGTCCTCGCGTTTCTCGTTTTCCCTTCTTTTTCGTTTGGCGGATGTGCCATTCGATGATAAATCCAAGAAGAAAGCGACGTCATTCAAACGACGAATGCAACGTACTCTTCGCGAAAATATTTCTATGCGCATCGAGCATATCGAAATCGCGAGGAAACGCGAATAGAGAAACGCGCCTTGGTCCAAGGCAAGAATCGACGTGTAACGCACGCCAGCCCTGAAATACGAGATCGAGTCGAATGAAACAAATTCGTATTCGTTCACGGTCGTTCGAAAATTTAGAAATCTTTTTTTTAAATAGCGCTTCCTCCTGTCGAAGAAAGAAGTTTTCATCGTAAATTTGCTCTTAGACTGACGAAAGACCAGTGGTAAATGCTTGAGAAATCCGTGTGAACGCGTTTCATTGACCGAACACGCGAATATTCCACGAAGAAAGACGCAAAAGCATGTTTTAAAATCGACGAAATTCGATAAAAACTGCATCGACGTCTTTTATTTAAAGAACGATTATTTAGAGAAGAATTTAATACGAAGAAAGGACAGACGTGGTAGGAAAATATTCTAACCGCACGTGGAAAATTCGCAATGCAACGAAGAATCAATTTTACGGCACCGCTTGGAATTCGTTGTTACGAGAACATGAGGAAGAAAAGGACGTGTCCGTACCTCGTGTACTCGGGCTTCGTCGTCCGGCATTGGAATCCCTCAAATACCGACGTGACGGCAATGACGCGTTGGAAGTGGAACGAAAAGTACAGAAAATCAAACGACAAATTACAAGTTACGTCTCGCGTCCTTTAATTATTCGAGAGTTTCGCGGTAGCAGCGCCATTCAACTAGAAATAATTCGTAGTATTTGCGAAGTTACGAGCGACCCTAATTAAACTTCCATCTCGACGAAAGTCTTAGGTCGCGGGATCTCACGACGCTACTCAGCCGTTTTCGTGAATCTTTTCTCGAAACTGTCGGCAACTTTCCCACGAGACGTAGCCTCGAGAACGATTAGATCCGTCGCGAAAGGACGGAGTCTGATTCCGTGAGCAACCGAAATCTCGATTTCGATCTTGTCGTCGCGACCGTGCGACGTTTAAATAATCGATAGCGGACTAAAATATTCACTCGATTATGTCGAGACGATGTCGAATCCGCGAAGATGAATCCATCGACGAGGCGATTCGAAAAAGGCGCTGGGAATAAAACGATAACGATAACGATTATAATTATTCTTCAGCGCAGCGAAGAGGATCTAAAAGGATGATTCGCCTTTCTTTCGTCGTTAGAAAAATATTTAAATTGTCTGAGAATTCTCTAAGGAGGCAAGTAATTAGATTCGAGAACTTTGGAAAATTTATAAACACAAGCGTTATATAAACTTCAAGAACTTCCTTAAACGAGAATACATTTTATATCAAATATGATATATGTAGATCATTACGAATTCACTATTATTAATCCACATCGAACCCATTATTTGCTATTGAAAAATGCATCGTTTAATCGTCTCTTTGGAAACATTATAATGCATTAATTATAATTATGGTAAATAATGTTGTATGTCCAACAGAAAGAAGATCTGATGTCATTAAAGCAGCAAGGTTAAAAAACTTTAAGAAGTAATAATCGAGTAAATATTGCTTACGATCTTTAAAATTCAACGATTATACCAAAGCGTCATAAAATTCTTCGATCGAAACCATTGCACGGTATGATCTCGTTTCATCCGATCCCCTTTATCCTATAATTATTATTGAAATTACGCAGAAATACGAACGGAAAGGCGGCGAAAGTACTAAAATTCTATTTCCATAATTTTAACATTTGCTCGAATCGTTGAATCTCATTTTACGTATCGATTTATGAGGGTACACGAGCGTAGTCTCTTTTAAAAATAACATCATTTCGATTAATATTCATTAAACGAACTTGATGAATCTTTATGAGAGGAACGACTCGCTGATACGAACGAGAAGAAGCGGATTCTTTCAAGATCTCGAATATCGTCGCGAGTGTCTTCCGAACGTCTCGACGATCTTATATCTCGAAAACGACTTCGAATATGTATATTCAGCACCGATTGATGAACCGTCGTCATACAAGCGCGGAAAGAAACATTTTCTAAAAAATCTCGACTGCCCAAAGAGTCCCCGTTTCCGTAGTCCAAGAAATTTCGATACATAGTCCTTGTCTCCTCGAGCCACAAGATCGTAGCATCGATGATATTGCAAATAGATGGACTTCCAATATCACAGCATCCTTTGGAACCTCTCACCGGCCGCGTATCGTCCCTCGTGGTACCCCAGGAAACCCCGTCAATCCAAAATACCTATTAGTCGATGGAGGGATGGCACGATAAGATCGAAAGACGAAGCGTCGAACAATGGAGCGACAGCCTATCAAGAATTCGATGGCTACTTGGAGACAGCAGGGACGTCTAGAAGCGGCGAATCACGCGGTACGAGGCGCTCGAGATAAGTCCAGCGGGATCAAGGACGAAGACGCAAAGACGAAAAGCACCCTCTCGGCCGAAGCCGAAATCTGAGGGGTCGCCGATCCCTGAGTAAACTGGATTTCCTATTTACATAGAATGCTGCGGTACCACGGACGAGAGCGCTTTAGCGAGGCGTCGAGGTTGACTTTGCCGCCTGCCCCCTCACCCATGTCCCATTTCTCGATCCTCCCAGAGGTTCGACACCTCTTTTCCTCGTTCAACGTTTCGCGTATAACTACGTACGCCTATGTCTCTCTCTACTACTGCTGCTACTACTACTACTACTTGCTACTTGAACTTGCTACTTGCTCGCGACGAGAAGATATTCAAATGCAAATACTTCCTGTACGTGGTTTGCTCCTTGTCACGACAAAACGCCTAAAGGTAATTTGTAATTGCCGATGGATGATCAAATGCATCGTAGAACTCAAACTTTAACTTTGATCGTTGACGCTCCATGATCTATGTGGCAAATTTTTGTCTCCCGTTTCAGAATTCGATCGTTCCTCTTGGACTTGGACTTTTTGGAATTATTGGAGATCGACGGGCGTACGTAAGACGCAAGAGTTAATTAGCGCTTACACGAACATTTGCATATCGCAAGGACCGACGAACAATTACGGTGCCTAGGCTAGCTACGAACACTTTAATCCTATGGACGATTAATTTTGCGATCCGGTAATTCCGGCTCGTAGTTAGCCACGACGAACGATACTCTTTCCTCCTGCGCCTCCTTTTTCTGCTATTTTCTCCTTCACCTACACCTCGAAATTCTTCTAAAAACGTCGACGGTGGAGAATAAACTCGCAAATTGATTGTAACTAACGTTAAACGAGCCATAGAAAACGGGAATCGCTATTATCCATTTTTTTACCTCCACCTAAGCAACTTCAATGTCGAGGTTCGCCTTTCCTTATTTCTCTACAAATATATTCAATCGAATTCGCGAATTTTTTTTTTCTTTTTAGACGATAAGACCCAAATAGCTTCTTGAAAACCGTAGACTTGTTTTCAAGACACTTTCGAACATGTGCCTAAACATCGTCGAACATTTATTCCAGGAAAATCGACGAGAGGTTGATCTTTTGGAAATGAAGGTCGATCTCTCGCTTATCGACTTTTTGGTTAGGCACAGCTGACAACTAAACGAGGTGAAGCAAGTGGGAAGCTCGATGCTGGAAGGTCCAAGGAGCCAAACGAGTCCATTGCAATAACGATCGACGTTTCTGGGATTCTTCGTTCCGACGAATACCTTTGCTCGTTTCAACGCGTTCCTCGCACGCTATCCTTTCAGAACGACGAGAAGAGATCCTTTACGCCACACCTATCGTCCTTCATCGACGCGCGCTATCTTCCGTTCGTTGGAATTTACTCGCGCGGATATCGATTTCGCGTTCGCGTTTTCGTCGTTCATCCGAAGAACGAAACTCGCTCCCTTCATCTTTCATTGGCGTTCGTTTCGAGATCGACGCGATCTCGCGATCGATTACCCCTACGTATCTCCATCTTCCACGCCATTTCAATCGATTCTTTTGAATTTTGCTTAATTGCCGCCACTCGCTACTCGATTTTTTTCTTTTTTTGCGGAAAGCGATCCATCGATTCGTTCTACTTCCAATTCCCTCTCCACGCCTCTCTCTTTTCTATTCGAATAATATCGAATATCTCTGACCAATCAAGTTACGACGACGTCGAGCATAAAATTTTAAATGGTAGCGTTAATCATATTATTCGGTGTAATTAAATAATACCTGCTCTCGCGAGCTTTGTCAAATTCGATTCTATCAAATTTACCGTCTCCGTACCGAAACTCCAGGCCGTGTTATAGTCGACGTTCGTTTCGTTAACGAATGCGGCGTGATGCGACGACGGAATAAAAAAAAACTGGGGGTAGGAGGGAGGAGACGGGGATCACGGAGGGAAAAACGAAGACGAGGGGGAAGCTCGACCACGAGGAAGATCGCTTCCCGTTTCCGCGGACTTTTATCGCGTTCATTTTTAAAATAAATACGACGATGTTCCGTCATTTGAAAATACACGTACTACGAAAGATAGAATATTTTACGCGGAAACGATCGTGCCTGGCGTATGGATCATTCTCCGTTTTGTCACACGAATCTTTTTCCACACTTTTATACCGGCCACGAGAGGACATTCGACGCTTACCACGATGCGTAGAAATCACTTTTACGTTATCGTGGAATCGCGTTGTTAATCTCGCGGCGATATTTTTTCTTTACGTCCTCGAATGCGACGCACACTTCGAAATATTTAGATATTTAGGATAGAGAGTCGAGCCCACGCGCAAGATCGATCGATCAATACTTTAGGATGAAAAAAGTTTGGAAAATTTCAGAGATCGAAATACGTTCTTTGCCTAGCATAATCCATCTTCATACGTAAACGAAGCGAGACGATAACGTTAAATTGGTACAGGACTCGAAAAATATTCGAGACTTAAAAACATTACGCACAAACGATGTATTCTTCATCGGTAGTTTAATGTTTTGATTTAGCGAATTTTTAGTAAACAGAATAAATCGATGTGTTGTTTGCGACATCGTTTAATGC
>JAITYT010000090.1:3879304-3897548 GCA_025433975.1 Liostenogaster flavolineata | reverse complement strand
TTATTTGGCCTATTTGTTACGAAGTGATAACTATTTACTTTTAACACATTCCCATTGGTCACCCTGTACATTAGAACTTTTTCTTTATTCCATTATCAAAAATTAAACAACGGAAGAACGTTGAAATAAAAATGATACTACTTTAAACTACGTTCGTCGTAAGAATCCGACTCCCGATTTTACATCGTTAATATTGTTTCTCATCCGACTTTATCCAATAAATATTGAGATTATGTTTACAAAGATCAATGTTGTTATCAATTTCGAAATTACATTATCAATGTTATTTCGTGGAGTTAAACGATTTGGCAAATAAACGGTTCATTTATGATAGCTTTTGACGATAACCTTCTAGTTATGAGAGAATTGGCCATGATACTATATCCCTCGTTTTTTCAAGGAGGATGAGAAATCTCAAGAGAGACGCTCGGCGACGGATAGCACCGGTTTCGACTGACTAATCTATCCTTCTGCAGACCTTCTCCTGGCACGTGCCAACATCCCTCTGGACCCCGCGTTTGGGCATTGCTTCATGGAGCATATCGAGCCTACTCGATCTATCCAGTTGGCAAGAAAATGATTTGGATTTGCACAACTGGTGTTATGTTTATTTTCGATTAAATTCTCTCAACGTTATGATCGTGGAATCGCTACGGTTATGGTTACGGAATTGCCAGAAATATGGCAAAATATTGATTAAAATTCATTCTCCGTATAATAATTTTTTATACAAAAATAAGAAATGAAACTCAAGTTTACACTTTAAAACACCAAAGTTCAATAGCATCCTTCACTCTAATTCTAAATTCTAACTAGAAATAGAAATTTCAAAGCTCTTTAAAACACGATCAAACACGATTGCGTTACCTTATTGCATATCAGAATAACTAGTTATTATCTCGGAATATATCTTAATCCTGACCAAGATTACTAACTCGCTTCAACAAAAGAAACATTAAAAAAAAAAATTCCTTAACAGATCGACGCGTGTTTAGACTCCGACTTGATCCCTTCAGAGATTCATAGATAAGAAAGATCTCAAAGAGCCATGCGTCTTAGCTCTAACTACAATTAGGATCATCGCCGATAAAAGCCGATCGTAGTCTACATCATAAAACAGTTATATACTTCACAAGAGGCCTTTCTCCAAAGGAGGCCACTCGATGATCATCGTCTATTCGCGCATCAGCGTCGCCTGCCGACGCGTCGTCGCGCCTTAGCCTTAAATAAAGACGAAACCCGTCGTCGTTATCCATAACGATAACGAAAGAAAACGTGCTTCTCGAGAGTTCACGTGATCATGGGTGCGATTCCACGAGGAAAGGTCACACTCATGACGCGCGTCGATTATGTGCGTACCAAAACGACGACACGCTTTTATCGCGAAAAGCATAATCAACACTCTGCACGAATCAGATGTTGACCGATTATTCAGAAGCTAACAATCCAGAGAAGCGGAACAAATCGATGTGAACACGATATTAAATATATATAGATATAAATTTTACGATTTTTTTTATTTAGAACGATTCCTCTTCCCACGCGCCATTTTGACGCGACTGGAGCGAGTCAACTTGTCGTCCCTTCGCAATATTTTTCAGCTGATTTTTCTTGACGTCGATGAATACAATATATAGAACGACTTCCCCTTCCCTCGCGCCATTTTGACACGTTTGTGGTAAACCAACTTCTCGTAGTTTTACGATATCTTTGAATCAATTCTTCTTCTTGAAGAATTCTCCATGAATATTTAGAACGGACGACTTCCCCTTCCCTGGCGCCATTTTGACTGGTTCACGGTAGGCCAACTCCTCGTCGCTTCACAGTACATTCGAATCGATTTTCCGTGACGTCGTCGAAAATCCGAAGAAACGCTCAGACGTAGGAATTAAGAACTTACAAAGTTTCTAATCTCGCTACGCGATTCCGATATCCAAGACCGCACGTGAATACGTTGTTTTCGAAACGTGATGTTCATCAAGAGAAGTTACGCGCGATTAATCGCGGTAGCCATTGATTAATCGTCCATTGCGTCATCGTGGAGATCTTTTTGGCGCGAAAGTCGACGCAATGACGTCTCATTCTGCCCTATTCGTTCGGATGAAAGAAAAGAACGGAACGAGACGGGACGAGACAGCGACGACATTTTTCACGAAGGAATTCGATGGACGTGAGAAGCCTCGGACGATTTCGTCACGTACTTCTGCGATTCGATGTCGAGGACGCGAGACGACACCTCCGCAATCGCCTCGACGGGTTCTTCGGATTCTCGAGCGCCTCGAGGTCGGCGAAATCTCGAGATTTTCGTAAACATCTTCGAGATTAAGCGCGAATAACGAGGAGAATTGCCGAGTCGGTCGCGGGAAAACTCGACCGCGTCCTCCTGAGCGCGGAACTCCCTCGAAATTCGCAGCAGTCGCCGAGCAAAAACGTGAAGCGCGACCGCGCCGCTCCGCACGAGGCACGATGAAACAAATTTCTTCTCGGCGCAAAATTAATTTAACGTCGCACTCGAGCGTCGTGAAGACCACTTCGTAACGAACGACGTTAACGAACGAATCTCGAGTCTCCGTCATTTTGGATCGCGCTACTAACCTAGCCTACGCCTCGCGTTAACACTTCGTTGACCGGCAATTTTTGAATTGTACATCGAATAAATTAAAATAGACAATGCAAGTGCAATGACGAGTTAACTCGTCACCGTTCAGCAATGTGTTAACGCGCTTAACGCGTTTTCGAAATTTCGACATACATTCGTTTCGTTTATATTGTCGCATTACCGTGTCATTAACGTTGTCATAGTTGACATTTGTCATAAGAATATGCAAAGCTTCGTTATCTCGGTAACGTAACATGAAAATCAATTTATTTTTCATTCGATATGCGCACGTGAGGAAGCAGTAAAACGAGATAACTCGCCGTCCGTTCTCGATGTGTTAACAGAAAGGCGAGAAAAAAACCACTACGAGACTCGGTAATGCGAAAACGAGCTCGAATATTTTTTGTTCTTTTCCACAAAACAAAAGGAGAGGGGAAAAACCGAAAAAAAAATGGAAGATCATCGATCTATCGTTACGCGATCGTTCGGAACGTACGCGACGACCTTTGTTTCGCGATCGTCACGAGATAAAGCAAGCGTTCTTAATACGGATTGACGATCGCGAGATTACGACGGCATTATGTTGCGATACAAAAATTAAAAAAAGAACTTAGGAATTAGAAAACGGACGCGTGTCGTCGTTGCGCTACTCGTGATCGACGCCCGACGATGACACTTTTATCAGATCGACTCTCAGTAATTCCCGGACTTATCGAGGTGGCTTTTCAAGACGATAATTGCGACGATCGCGTATTCGCGATAAAACGAGGAAAAGCTCGCGAACCGATCGAACGCGCGTTCGATCGTCGAAATTATCGAGACGCGTTGGCTAAAATGAAGAAAAAAAGGTGAGAGAAAAGGAGAAAAACGAAAAAAAAAGAGATAGAAAACACAGGAAGAAGAAGAAGAATACGCGCGCGTATCTTTGTCGAGCCGCTCGTCATCGACGCCTGGCAATGATATTTTTATCAGATCGACTCTGGGCAATTTGCAGATTTATCAAGATGGTAATTCAAGGTGGAAAATACGACGATCGCGGCTTCGTGGTAAGAGGAAGAAAAACTCGAATCGATCGAACGCGCGCTCGATCGTCGAAACGCCCTGCCTAAAACTAGGAAAAATGCTTGAAAAAAGAGAGAAGGAAAAAACGAAGAAACAACATAGGAAGTAGATAATAAACGCGTATCTTCGTCGAGCTATCGAGATAGTTAAAAAAAAATATTACGGCAACCTCATCTTCGTGGTACGAGGAAGAAAAATTCGAACCGATCGAAGGCGTGTTCGACCATCGAAATCTTCGAAAGGCGTTGCCAAAAATAAGAAAACAAGCTTGAAAAAAAGAGAGGAGGAAAAAACGGAGAAGAAACATAGGAAGTAGGTAATAAACGCGTATCTTCGTCGAGCCGTCCGCGATCGACGTCAAATAATTCACGGACTTATCGAGATAGTTCAAGGCAGAAAGTACGACGAACGCGCCTTCGTGATAAGACGAAGAAAAGCTCGAACAGATCGAAAGCGTGCTCGATGATCGATGTCGTCGAAAAGCGTTGCCTAAACCGAAAAGAAGAGAGGTGGGGGAAGTAGAAGGAAGGAACGAAGAAAAATGCCAACGCGCTCGAACGACCGCTAGAAGATGCCGATTGCGACATCGCCTCGAGCCGGCGGCCGCATACCGATCGAGCGAAACGATTTCCGCTCGGAGGCGTTTTTGCCTAAAACCATTTACCCCGAGTCGATCCTCCGTCGTAGCTCTAATCGTACGTCCCATTAATACGACGCATTCTGCGTTTCGTTTCTTCTTTCGTTTCTCCTTTCATTTGGAGCGATTATACTCGGCGCTAGTGCGTTCACCGTGTCGACCGACGTCGAATTTTCAGTGAAATTGCTTTGCGTATCAATTATTTTCGTACGACATCGTCGATGCTTCCTTATTTCGGATTATTTGGGATAACTTGGCATTTTTCATACGATACTTCATGTTCTCGTAGCGCCACGCCAGCTATACTTTAATGATAACAGCTTTATTTTCTCGAAGTTAGAACGTTTTTCTCGGTTATTGTTATTTTACTATTTTTCTTCTTTTTTTTTAATATACTCTCAGAAGTCACGTCGTTCGGATGTAAAATCGAAAATAATTTCTTTTCACGCGCTTCTTCGCTCGGAAAACATGCTCGACGTTTCTCCAGGTGTACGTGACTTATCGATCTATTTTTTATCGACGGTACTCGCTAAATTAGTCATAGTTCAGACGGAAAATGGGTGTCTTTGTCAGAGAGATACAGATTCTCTCGCAAAAGCGTGTATCGTTCGTTTCGTTTCAACGATTTTGGAAAAATTGCGCCCAGCTGCGCATCGACGTGTTCGTGATAACGTGCATAACGATGTCGTTTCGAGCACGTGGATGAAAAACGATACGATTCCGTCAAGCGTTCGAGAAATCCTCCAATTTGTTGAAACAATTTTTCGGATCATCGACTTCGTTTAATTCGATGGTGCAATTAAAATCCCATTAAAAACGGGTTATACGTTTCACGTTGTTCTAAAATATCCATATCGTCTCCGCATCGATCGTTTATCCTTAACGAGTCTTAAGAAAATCGTTTTCAAACTTGATTTCATCGCGTTCAGACCGTCGGTAAGCCAACTTTAAGATTTAACCGTTTCGAATAAAATTTCCTCAGAAGCTAAAGATAAAGAAAAACACAGGGTTACCGTGTAACGCGAGATACGTCTGTAATTAATGTTTAAACCTCTTCAGATGTTCGTCGTTTCGCTTAATCCGTAAAACAAGCGACTGGGAGATACGACGATAGAGATCGACTACAAAGGATGCTCCGATCATCCACTCGCGATAACATCGTTAACAAGAAGAACAAAGAGCCAAGAATAAAAGGAAAAAGAATTTTTAAAAAATGTCTTCCTCGCGATCGTTTGTTTTAAAGAGATACAGTAAATACACCTATCGCGTGCACGATAAGCACTAAATTACGGTAATCGTCCGTGAATGCGTCGTATTTAAAGGACAATTAACTAATAGCAAGTCTACCGGAAACATTTGTCCGTTTTTGAAATAAAAATATTGATACATTTTCGATGCGTTAATTAATATTATGTTTGCCGAACGATATAATTTCTTTTCTTACCAACCATTTTTTCGCGTATATTTCGAGCACATACGTAGAAACGCAATGATCGAAAAAGTCAATGCTCGACTTGGTACGACATTATTTTACGGAACTCTGCGGTAGACCTGATAATTACGCGCTTATCAAAACGTCAGTGTGGTGAAACGATCGCGAAATTTTTCTCGATCCCCCTACGAAAGATCGAAAAAATCGAACCGAAGTAAATACGAAATTCCTCGACGCTCCGTTCGAGCGTTTTCAAAAGGGAATTTCCGCAGGCGAGCAAGCAACGACGATTACGAAAGCAACTGCGATAATAAAAAAGCGCTTCTTGTTTTCGAATTAGACGTGGCCGGGAGAAATTTGGCCGATCCGTCGTCGCGCTTAACACGTTGACTGTCATGTCACCCATATTTGGGTGACACGTAACCGTTCCAAAAATTCGCGTAATCCATATTTCGGCAACGGTTTTACTTTCTCGCGTAAGAAGTATATATCTAACGGAAAATGTAGGCCATCTTTCAATATTTTGCACTCGAAGTGTTAAAACGTCGAAGGAAAAGGCGCGATATCGGCGCGGTAAGTTGCTCCGCAATAACGTCGAACGACCGATCGAATTGACGATACGCGGATCGTTGACGCGTCCTCGTCGCTATGCGGATCAACCGCGCGTCTCCTTCGCCTAATTGATTTAACGCGATTATTTGCTCGGAGATTTTCACGAATATAAAATAATTAAATGGATAATAAAACGGACCCGATAAGAACGTCGAGCTACTAATCTCTGCCATTTCGATAAATCGAGAGAGAGAGAGAGAAAGAGCAAGCCGTCTCCAGCTTTCAACTGTTAACTCTCAGTCGGCTCTCCGAGCGATAGTTACTCTTATTCAAAATTTATTCGCTATAAATTATCCGAAATATCGAAAAAAATTGGCCGCGGAGTTTCGCGCTCGACAATACTCCCCTTTCATCCTCGATTTTGTCCGCTTTATGAAGAGGCGCTTCTTCGTTCATTTTTATTCGATAGCTACGACGTTCCCAACGACAACAAGAAGAGTAACGACGTCGTTACTTATTCGAACGACGAAAAAAAAAAAGAAAAAATGCAAAAAAAAAGAGGAAAAAAAGTTTAAGAAATAAAAACGACCGTACCGAGATCGTACTTATCCACGAAGAAGTCGATGACGAATCTCGTGGTTTGGAGCCCGTCGAGATCGAATCCTCGCAGCGCGCAAGAACGAAGGAAAATCACCGCATCTCCAAGCAGCAACACCTCCTCTTTTCCATATTTTCCGCGGTAGGAGGAGGAGGAGGAGGAGGAGGAGGAGGAAAAGGAGGGCCGACGCGCGTTTGACGAATTAATCGCGCCACATCGTGGGGACATAAGACGTAATGACATTGAGCTCCTCAATTACGGTCGGGATTAGCGACGACGAACGAGGGGTCCCCTCCGTCCCTCCTCCCACCCCTTTGGTGCCCCCACCCCTCGAAGGCTCTCCTCTCCTCTCCTCTGGCGCACAGAATCCGTACCCAGTGTCCCTTGCTTGCACGCGCGCACTCTCCTCCACCTCGTGCACAATCCACCGCACCACGGCCTTTGAATACCCGCTATATAAAGTGACAAACTTCCTCGGTAGCACGGTTATATTAGTGTTAAACGCGGTATCGCCCGCTACCGTCCGTCCGTCCGTCCGTCCGCTCGCTCGCTCGTCGCTCGTAATTCCTCGAGGTCCTGGGCGCGCGTCACCTCGATCGCGTTATTTCACCAGCGACACGCGTAGCGATCGTCCATATCGCAGGAGAGAGGAAGAGTATTGGTGAGACAGGCCGATCGTGCGGAAAGAAAGGGCGAAGGAAGATAGGAAGTCGATCGGAAGAGGAGGAGGAAGGAGGAGACACGTACGACGTTAAGGGCAACGAAAATGACGATTTCGTCGATCTTCGCCGCGTCGAGGTCGGAGCATTGATCGATAGGACGGAAAATAATCAGAGTGAAAGAGACAGTCGTTGGCGGAGAAACGTCCGCTTGTTCTTCGATTCGAGCCGCACAGGTAGTCCGATTTTAACAATTTCCGTCGGTTTATTTTTCCGAACGATTTCGCGTCGTTGATGTCGACTTTTTTTCTTTTTTTTTTGTTGTTGTTGTTGTTCTTGACGTTCGCGAAAAAGAAGGAAGACGTCGAAAGGGAAGAGCGATTTACGCGATGTCGCGCTCACAGAGGAGATCCGTCATCCGGTTTGGGGTTGAAGACCCTCGGGAATATCGGCATCGTCTGGATGGGAGGGCGACGCGGCCTGGCCCGACTAACGCGTCGCGACGATGCGCTCCGAAAAACGAAGAGGTGCCGCGACCAAAGCGATTCTAGTTCGTACGGCGTGTCCGTTATCATTGAAATTCGCGAGTGACCCAAATAGAGCTCCCCTCCGTGACGTAGGCGCGTCGTCGTTCACGTCGTTCCACTCTCGGTCTGTGCGAGACCGGCCAGGGCCAGCGCTTCGATCGCCGTCGAAATCGGCCGTGTCTTACGAATTTTTCATCGAGCGGTTGCGAGTTTCTGAACTGGCGGCAATTCTCAATCGTCGACGTTGCGTAAGAAGTCGAAAAGCAACGTCGAAATCGGCTGTCTTTCGCGAATCTTCGATCGATCACGAATTTAGAGGCTTCTTAGAACGTCGTAACGACGTGTGACGAAAATTTCTAATCTTTGTCGATTTTAAAGCGTCGTTTCGCGTTCTCGTTAAGCGAGAATTCGGCAAAACGCCGTCGGAATCGAACGTCTTTCGCGAATCTTTGATTTATTGCGAGTTTAAAAGCTTCTTAGAACGTCGTAACGACGAGTGACGCGAACTTATAATCGTTATCGGTTTCAGAGCGTCGTTTTGCATTTTCGTTACGTGGAAATTCGAAAAAAAATTATCCGCCTCGATAAGGCGACGTGGAACCTCGTGAATAAACCTTTCCGTTTTTTTCTCTAATTCTCTAAATCGAGAAACGAAAGAAGCCATTACGAGTCTTACGTGCCAAGAAAGAAAAGGAAAATCCCGAAACACAGATCGAAACTAAACGATGATTTACGAATGATCGAAGACACTCGTATTTCCCAATCTACAGAAAGGGAACATCGCTCTTCCAAACAAAAATCAATCATCATGAATGATCGATCGATAACAATCGGCCGATACGACGCGTCGATCGATTCATTAATTATGCATCCGTCGTAACGAACGACTGAGTATATTTGTTTAAGCTCGATCGTTCTTTCGTCGTCGTCGAAAAATTCGTTTCCTTTTCTTTCTTCCTTCCACGAATTCGAAAGATTCTCGAATCGACTTAAACAAGGCTAGTTCTCTCATTTTCTCTGTCCCTTATTTTCAGGTAGCAAGAAACCATGAAAACGAACTGGCTCCTCGTCTTGTTGCTCCTCCCGATGCTCGACGCTCTCCCTCGAGGATCCACCGACTACGAAGGTCTGATGGCACGATTTGGTCTATCGCGTCTTGCGCTTTACGCTTTTCTGTCGTCTCTCCCGGCCTCCATCGTGATATTCTTGTCAAAGCCTCGCGCTATTTGCCCCGATAGGACAAATAAACGCGTCTAAAGGACGCCTAACCTCGCCTAACCTTCGAAAATCCACCGCTTGGCTACTATAGGCGCGCTTATCTTTCGCGAGTCCAGGTCAACGATTCGTCGTAAATAAGGAAGATCTTCTTTACGACGCGATCTTAGCTACTAAATGTTGTCGTCCGAACGAATGGCGGCGCGGTTTCCATAACGCGAGGAGACGTCGCGGATATCTCGATGAACCAGTCGCATGCGTTACGCAACGTCGTGCCGCCTTCATTATGTCGGTTGATTTTTCTCTCTATCTTTTTTTTCATTTTTTTTCAAATGTATAATTCATCGAGTCGAGTCTAAATCGAATTTCTGTAACGTTAAAATTATTTAGCCAAGAACGTCGAGCGAATGTTCAGGATACACGGATTGATTAAAATTTGCACGTTTTTTTTAAAAGCGTAACCGATGTCGACGATCGTCAGGCCGGAAAGTGTAGTCTCGAATAGGGAGTCTTGTCGGAATTTTTTTTTATCGAAAGACGCGTATCGATACTTCACGGACGAAAGGCAATTCGTAAAATTCGATTCGGCAAAGAAAAACCCGACACGAAGAAAATTCGAAATCTTTTCCTTCCGGACGAAACCAAATTTCGACCTTCCGTCGTTCGACAACTTCCCCGATCATTCAAACACCCGAGAACTTCCTATTAAAGAATATTTCAATATTTTCGCTCTCACCTTTATCGTACCATACGTACTTGCGAAACGCGTTCCCTAACGAAGCCGACTTTGCTCTCTTTTCTCCCTCGCTCTTTCTCCCCCTTCCTCTCCTCCCTCCGGCCCATCCGACTTTTATCGTACGGGTGACGCGCGTACGCACGCGTTCACCGACTCGCTCCAACACCCGATCGAAATCGAAAAGCCAAGGACGCGTCGATCGATCTTCCACTTCGATCGAAGTCCCTTCGGCCTTCGATCCTTCGTCGCTGATGGACCATGTTCCTACTTAGCAACGAGGCGAAATCCTCTTGTCTCCACAGACGCCTCCTTCTGGATGAAGTACGGCCAGGATTACCTGAAGAAGATGCTGTCACTTCGGAACAACGAGAATCAGGCGAAGAACGTGATCATCTTCATCGGAGACGGTATGGGCCTCAGCAGCGTCACTGCGGGCAGGATCTTCACGGGCCAAAGGAAAGGTATATCCGGCGAGGAGTACAAGCTGATCTTCGAAACGTTCCCCAACACTGGACTCGTCAAGGTACTTCAAATATTAATCTTGGATCGGCACGTTCTCTGTCAGGCCGTCTCGGGGCTTAGAAACGACGTCGCTTTTTCTTTTTTCCAAAACAAATTGCAAAACGCGTCGAATACTCGTATCTACGGAACGCTGTGGATAAACGAGGAAAATGCGGTGCGCTCCACGGAACGAGACACGAGATACGAACATGGCTCGAACAAGCTTCTTACATCGCGATAGAACAAAAATGCATTAGAAGCTAATCGATAAAATACGAATTAACCGATAATGCATCGCGATAATTGCTTCGTCGAATCGAAGACGATTTGTGTGGCAAGGAACGTGCCGACTATAGTTCAATTCCGTTGTTTCGATCGAGAGACGACGATCTGGCAACGAAAAATCCTCGCTCTTACGCGACCAACTTCTTTTTATTTCGATCTACTTTTTTTCCGTTCGAAGCGATCTCGTGTCGTCTTCGCGTTTCACGCGGCTAACGAATGCGCATGAATCACGTTCGATATACCGGGACAAAGATCGAAAGATCTTATTTTCCTCGATAGCGAGGAACGAGTAATCCATTACCGGATCGAGCATTTAAAAAAGCGCTGAAAACGACTTAAGTTTAGAATACCGAAATCGCATCGACATCCTCCCAGATGTCTCGACTGCCTTGACACTTTGACACTTGACTGCCAAAATGTCGAAGAATGCCCTCAATTTTTCATTAGATATATACATCCTACGTAAGAAATGAAGACCGTTGCCAAAATATGGATTACGCTAATTTTTGGAACGGTTACGAGTCACCCAAATATCCCTGACATGGTAGTCAAGGCGTTACATAATTCCTTTCGCGCTGAATATCGTACGTTCAGCTTGCGATTTTGGCCACACCGTGAGTCGAGTAGCGACGAAAGCTTGAAAATTACGAAGAGCGAACCATCGATGATACTTAATGAAATTTACGTCCACACAGACCTACAATATCAACAAGCAGGTACCAGACTCGGCTGGAACGGCGACGGCCATATTTTCCGGTGTAAAATGTCGATATCGAGTGCTTGGATACGATGGCAGAGTCAAGTACAATCATTGCAACAAAAAGATCAACGCGTTGGGCGAGTTGACGACTATAGCCGATTGGGCGCAAAAAAGCGGATTGGACACAGGTTAGTGGCGCGTGCCGTTCTTTCCCTTAATTTTCTGAATTTCGATGACGAAGTGAGATCCATTCGTCGTCGATTCTCGTGGATGTACGTTGTTCTTTCGAAGAATTTTTTTTTGTAACGAAGGAACGAAAGAGAGAGAGAGAGATAGACAGACGCAACGACGTTCCCTACGCGTATAGGTCATTCGTTTTCAAATGAAATCGCTACTTATGGGTGCAACTTCCTTCGCCTCGGTACGCTAGAATTATTATATGTCTTAATAAGGGACGATTAAATAATCGACGTGAGGCGAAGCGCCTCGTTTAGCGGTAATGGAAGGTTGCGTTACTGCGACGGCTATCGTAAAGTAGATGCCATTGTGACTTTAAAAAAGGAATTACTAAGCACGATTACTATAAATAGCAGACATTTTAAAAGAGCTCGCGTGGTTTGTGCCTTACACGAATTACAGTGGAAACAACTCACGTAACTCGCATACGTATTTGCTAGCCTATCTTTACACTTACGTTTCTTCCAATATTTTATCATAATTTTCTGAAATAGATAGCACGTCAGTCGTGTCGTTTATCATACCATGCCACTTTTCAAAATACGTAGAACGAGACAGTCTTATCTGCGAATTAAATCTAATTAGTATGCGTGCTTCGACGAGGAAACCGGTCCTCGTAAGAATTAATTTTCAAAAAGGCCGAGATTCCTTAATAATTGGAATGAATCTCGTAGCATAATATTTTCGTTACATTCCTTTAAAACAAGTTAAATGGAAATGGAAATTATCGGAGTATTTCCGAAGTAAAATGGCGGCGATCGAAATTCAACGGCGCAGGCTGACACGTGACTTGGCATAACTCGGCACGCACGCGTTCTAGAAAAAATCGAGGGAGGTCACGGATAAAAAAGCGTATTTTACGCGCGCCCGAAGGTGGAGGAAAAAAGAGCAGAGAAAGACTTCGAAGTAATTATCCCGGCAGCGCTAAATTTTTTACGATCGCCAAGATCAAGATACTCGTACCAAGGATCACGTGTCCGATCTCCATTGCACGAATCTATTAGTTCGGTATACACCGCGTGTCATGGACGTTCGAGTGCTTGATTACGTATCAGTGTTGAGTGGACCTCGTTAAACTTCTACACGGTAAAAGTATATTCAATCGGTAGGGAGGTCATGATCCGACCTTCTGCCTTATCGAGGACGATTGTCCAGCCATGACTGATTTCTTCTTCGACGAAACGAAAGCGGCCTGTTCAAGAGCGATCGCTTCCACGTACCTTCCTGCACCTGTACCGTCCTTTCGATCTTTCCTCGCGTCGAACTCGAGTCAAACCGGATGCAAAGTCATACGTCGAAGATGACGTCGAATAACTCGAATTTCAAATTCAAATTCAACGCCACCAAAGGTCCCAAGGACGATCGTCGTGACCGACGAGGAAAAATGGCGTCCCGTGAAATTGAGAAAGAAATAAAAGCGATAAATCTAGACCCGTTCGTTCCGCAGGATTCGTCACGACGACACGAGTAACGCATGCGACCCCCGCTGCACTCTACTCTCATACCAACAATCGTGATTGGGAATGCGACAGCGAGATACCAAAGGAATACTTGACATGCACCAAGGACATTGCCAGGCAGCTGGTCGAGGACGCGCCAGGAAACAAGTTCAAGGTAATCCTCGCGTACCGGTGGCAATCGTCGCCAATATTTTTCCAACGTTATCGCGCATACTCCGCGATCGTTTACGATCGTTTACTCCGCCGTAACGAGACAAAGCGAAATGTGAGTTTAATTGAACGATGACCAGCCTCTTATAGAACGCGCACATCCGGCCCTTTTAACTCACCGGGCTCTTCCAATTCGAAGTACGACCAGAGACGGCCCTATTCGGGACCCATAAGACTCTTCGATCGATTGAGTTGAATTTCGCGAGATCGCACATGCGCGATAGAGCATGTCCCGAGTCGATACGTTGATTTAAGAAGATAAAACTCGATAGTGAAATTTTGACCAAAAATTTCAAGCTACCCGTTGACATTATTTCCACCAAGAGATATGTCAAAAGACACCTTTCAAATTTTAACTTAAATTTATTCTCTTAGTTTAACCATTTGCCCACGATTGGGTTCATATGTATTTAACTGATAATTCGAAATGCCAACAGTTTTGGCAATTATATGCACTCGTACGCAAAGGTGTCAAAGATAGTGTTAAAAATTGTATAAAAATGAAACTTCGAATTTCTCACATTTCGTAAATTTGTCCTCGTTTTGAAGTAGCGTGCTACGATCCTAATAAAATTTCAATGACAGGTGATGATGGGCGGCGGAGCTCAGGCCATGGGTATGACGAAGAGCTCCGAAAAGTCGAATGACTGCAAGAGGGAAGACGGCAAGAACTTGGCCGAGGTGTGGCTGAGGAACAATCCAAAAGGGAGGCTAGTGACCAACGCGCACGAGCTGATGTCGATCGACATCGGTAACACGTCCAAGATCATGGGCATATTTGCGCCGAGTCATATGCCTTACCATGGCGAGGAAAAGAGCGACACTCCGACCCTGGCGAATATGACGATGCAAGCGATCAGGCTGCTGAGAAAGAATAAACATGGATTTGTCTTGATGGTGAGCGATCGTTATCAGAGTTTTCCATCGCTACGATGGGACATTCTCGTAGGGCATCCTTCCGTTAATCCTTTGACTACCGACTTTGAGACCTACCGATCGTTTCGTACGGTCGGAATTCAGTTACGAGAGCAACATTTTGGGTACATTCCAATAATCAAAAAACAGAACTCCACTGCATCGAGGCAATATTACTTATTTCTTTATATATGCATCGAATCGTTACATAGGCGCCTTTCGTGTCTAAGCGCCTTTGACCATTGACAGTAGTCAAAGGGTTAAAACGAGCTCGTTGAAAACTCGGATCCTTTGGCGTTGTGATCGTCCAATCGAGGCCTATTCGAACGATATTCGATCAAGCGTACGCTCCAAACGTTCAGTTTAACGCGACGAATGCAACAAATACGCCTGACAGTCCCTGCGAAGGAAACAACACTTTGCCTTGCTTTCTTTAAGAACTCGAAAAAAAAGCTCGTTTTTCTTTCGTTTCGATCGAATCGTCGTACCGCATTCAAACAGATCGCGATCTCGACACCGCGATGCTCGCTCGCGCGTTTCGCCGCTTCATAAGTTATTAAACTTCATCAGTTCCTCGGTACTCGTCTATCGACGCACGGACGCGATTCGTTACGCGATCATGACTCGAGCGTCACGACAGTTCGTAGCTTCGATAAATTCGATAGACTCGATCGACCTGTCGGATGTCGCGTTTGACTTTAGATCTGACATTCGTCGCAATCGACAAAGAAGAATCGCGATTCCTCATTTTTTTCTCTTTAATTTAGTTTATTTTTTTTTTAAGCTCTCGTAACGCGACACTGGGATTTCAGTTTCCCGGATGCTCGTCAAGGTCACATCACTTGACCGTATAATCGTATGCGTAACTTTAGAACAACGCTGATCTACCGTCGTAGCTGCTTGCCACGACGACTTCTTAATCGCACGTACGACGCTACGAATCGGTCGTAACGACGAGTCGTTCCTCCGTTCGGCCCGTCAAATCGTCCTTTTGAATTTGTCGCGAGCGTAGCCGAGCACAGAGGCATTCACGAGCTTTTCTAGGTACCTCTAGCAGCATAGAAAAGACAATCGACGATTATCCTTTCGAAAGCTCGAAGAAGATCCATCGGGATGAGAAGGAAGTAATTTAATAATTTCGATAAATTACGTAACATGGAGAAGCAACCGCGTCGTTGCCGATGCCCGACCGTACGAACGATCGCGTAATGGTAGCAACATTAGCCTGTCTCTGTCCTAAGAGATTCAGTGGCAGCGATTACAGCAAGGCGTCACGATCCTACGGTGCGAATTTCATTAGTCCATCACGGTGTCACTTGAGACAACTATCCATACGCGTAGATCGCGTAACGTCGAGCAAACGAATTGGTCGAACGCGGTGTATTCCAAGAATTCAAACCGAAGAAGCTACGCGAAGCTGACGGTCCAAACGAGTCGATCCAAGCGTCTACGCGTTAACAGGATTTCTCTAGCTCGAGGAACCTTTGTTTGGTGCCTCGAATCAGCTGTTAACACGTTAAGTGCCACACTGATTCGTACGGACTGGTTCTAAGGGTTCGGTTTACCCGTAAGCCGAGCCTACAGCCTAATGTAAACGAATAGTCCGATACCGGTCCGCAGGGACCGGCGTGGCGCTTAACGCGTTAATCTAAAAATTAACCCAATTTTCGTTGGCAGGTGGAAAGCGGCAAGATCGACATCGCTCATCACGCTAACTACGCCCAGCTGGCGCTTCGCGAAGTGACCGAGCTCGAAGAGGCGGTCAAGATGGCCATTCAACAGGTCAAGCTCGAGGAGACCCTGATAATCGTCACGGCCGATCACTCGCACTCCTTTACGATGAACGGATACCCGACGAGAGGCAACGACATTCTCGAATTCGGTCACGACGTCGACGATGAAAAAGCCGTCCCCTACGAGACGTTGACGTACGCCAACGGGCCAGGATTCTACCATCATCGACGTAACGACAGCAACGGTCCAAACGAGACTTGGATACGCGTCGACGAGGACAAAACGCGAGACGACATCTTCTACAGGCATTTTTCGCCAGCTTACCTGAAGGACGAGACCCACGGCGGCGAGGACGTCGGGGTTTACGCGATCGGTAAGGAGTCCTTGATGAAAAGGCCAAGTTGCGGTCGATTGGACGAACTGTGGAAATTCAACCTACTTTTTCTTGGGTTTACGAGTTTTAGCCGTGTTCGCCGTTTCTCTCGAACAGTGCCGATGAATCATTAAGTTCGTATCGCTGAGTTTCTTCTGATTTTTTTTTTGAGTCTCGACGGAAACTTTGATCAACGACGTATCGTTATCGATGACCGTCTTCGACCTTTCCTACGATGCTAAGTTTTTAGGAACATTTTTTTTACATGAAAAACAAATTTAAGCAGCCGATCGAATCTCATCGAAGATCTTCGACTCTTATTCCGCTAAAATTTCCTTCGAGTATCTTACAACTGGCAATCGTAGTTCTCTCTTCTTTCTTAACGGAGTCGAATACGATGAAAGCTTGAGTTTTAATTTTCTACTTGTCGATAAATCGCGGACATACGCTAAATTTCAAAACTACGTGGAGCCCGATAAAGCAATTCAAAATTTCTACAGCGATATCGAGTGAATTTGGGGAAAGCTCGAACGAACTTAATGTACGGTCGTTAGATTGGAACTGAGAAACGACAAATCGATCGTCATTGTCCGATCGATGGGAGAATTTAATGAGGAATTTCAGGAAGGTTTGTGAGAAGAAAAGAGCCAATCGGCATTTTTCTTCGCTTCGTATTCCGTTCGCGATTTCACGCGTCTTCGTGAATTTAAAATCAGCGAAAAGAAAAGTCCTTTTTACGTAATGGCGATTAAACCGACGTTTTTCGAAGCATCCACGGTAAAAGTCGCGACCAAGCGCGCGTCGTTTTTCGCTTTTCCCGTTTCGTTCTTCCTTTTTCCTCGCAATAAACGTCCGTCGATCCGAACCGTTCGTAACGCGATATTTGCGGTTTACCACGAACGTACTAGCTTCCATCGGAAGGAGGGGAAAAAAAAGGAAAAAAAAAAAAATAAAAAAAGAAGGAAGAACGACGGAAAAAAAATATCGCGCAAAATCGAGGAAGAACGCGACCGCTGATGCGTGATCGATCATTTTTCAGGTCCCTATTCGCACTTGCTCCGTGGCACGTTCGAGCAAAATTACATCGCTCACGTGATGGCGTACGCAGCTTGCCTGAAAGACTGGCCCTCGCACTGCGACAGCGCCTACAACCGTTACTTCTACGAGCTCGAGAACACGAAGAGCGTCTCGGCAGCTTCGAGCGGGATTCTCTCCTACGTCGCCCTTGCGATCTGCATCTTAACCCTGGTATTTTGCAGGCCGTCATAAGCGCGTCCTCTTAAATAGAATCTAGCTCAATGTACAAACGACTCCTCTCGGTCACGACGATCCACGCGGCCGCTGCCTCGTTGCTGCGCGGCCCTCGACGCGCCCTCCAGTCCCATGGACGCGATCGACTGGTGTCTCCTTCGATTCGAGTCGGTATCGCGCGATATTTTCACGCGAGTCGATGGTAAAGGTACCGTCGCACGCATCGGTGCCAACGAGTGTGCAACAGACTGAATAATAGCGACGGTATCGTGCGACATCTCCTTTCGTGCTTTTATTTATTATTACATTTATAGTGTACCATAGACTCCATAGAATTGTCTTTTCTTTCTCCTGTCTTCTTCTTCGTCTTTTTATGCATACGCACAATTTCAAGACGTACAAAATAGAAATAATGGCGATACCTGGCTGCTCGTCCGGCGGTAGAAACGCTCTATTTATAAACGCATCGAGAGCTTTAAGCCATTATCAGCCGAGTCTGTGTTTGAGCAGTACTTTGGCACGACGACGAGACGAGAGCGATAATCTGGTACGCGTATACAT
>JAITYT010000090.1:3864234-3874987 GCA_025433975.1 Liostenogaster flavolineata | reverse complement strand
TCGTCGTCGTCGTCGTCGTTATTCTTACGACGAAAATATACGTTGGAAGTTTTACATTCGTAAGATCTTCCCGTAACGCTTTTAATCTTTCCTTGAGAGAATTTATTCGGTTTGTTTATGCCTCGCACGCACGGACAAGGTTTGGTTCACTGTCGATTACCTAATAGTATTCGGAACGACCCGACATTGAAATACCACGAAGTTATCAGAATGAACTCTTCGTGAGTGAATACATTAGAAAAGATTTGCGATATGTTACTTCGGATATCTCGGGTATAGCGTTCCGTATCTACGAACAGTTGCGTCTACGCTTGTTTGTTCTATAAAAGCTCGTTACATAAAAACTCGATTATTCGATCATTACGTTTTCTTGCGAGACGCGCAAAAATTTAAATCATACTTATTTCGTCGCTCTTTTTCTGCGTAATAATTGCATCGAAGAAAGTATTCGATACTTAGGTATTAAATCTAGAGCCTATACATTTTCGTCGGCTTGTCTTAAATTTAAATTCGACTCGACTTTTTAACGAAGTCGTATAGTTTTCGTTTATTTAGAAACAAATAAAATAAATAAAAATTTGGATACGTTCTTTTGTAAATTGCAAGCTACTATACTGTAATTTAAAAAAAAATATCTATCTGAAATCACGCTCCATCGTCGGCACTTCATTATCGCCGATTGATTGATCCGTCTCGTAATACCGTATATATCGGATACTACCAGGCGATGTTTTACGTACTAATCAATGGAAGCTTGATCGAGCATGCACGCGTATTTGACAAATGTTTAATGTGATTCTTCTTCACTCAAGGCTCTCGAGTAATTATAATATTAAAACCTTTCGTCTTATCATCGAAAAATGTAACAGACCTATCTGAAAGAGCTTACATGGAGAAGATAACGATTAACGCGTTTTTTGTCACAAGGTCTAAACGACCTCGTTCATTTTTTACGACAAATGGCTAATACGTTCGACCATTAAAATCTCATTGACGCGTGAAATAAAAGAAAATTAGAAAATCCATATTTTATCATTACTAAACATCACGAATGTCTCTTTTATTTAAGCGAACCCGAAAGTTACGCCAGATTGCTAAAATATTCGACGAACGAGAAGCGTTGATATATTCGTTTCTAATATTTTCAATGTTCTCGTTAATAATTTTTAAGATAAAATTTGTAGACGGTCTTTTACAAGATACACTGGTGATGTATGCTTTCGTACATGATATCGTATACTGATTATCTCTGAAAAATAATATTTCTTTTTACACGATCCTTGTTTCCGAATTTAAAATCGACGTTATTTCTTCGAGATGCGAATATTTTATTTCTCCTACGAATAGAATTGCCGAAATTTTACAATTCTACAATTTCTCTTCAATGTCTCTCGCGCAAAGAAATGACCTATCGAATGAACCGAAGTAAAATACGAAACGCCAATTTTCTTCCTTCCATCGTTCGTCTTACGTGGCATCGACGGCTCTCGATGGCTTCGGATCGATTAATCGCGACGAACGCCGAGGAAGCCTCCCCATTGGCTGTCGGCGCGGCGCGAGAACCGGCGGGAGATTCGAAAGCGCTCCATCGTCCACGACGACAAAATCGAAACGAACCGACGACTTTTATCGGCTCGCTTATCGGACGTATTCGTAGCAGAGCGATCGAGCGCCAGAAAGAGCCCGAGACACGAACGATCGATCGATTAATCGAAAGAGAAAAAAAGAAAGAAAGAAAGAAAAAAAAGTCGGAACAACGGCAAGCGGAGGAGAGAGAGGCCGTAGGTCGAAATAGAGAGAGAAAAGGAAGAAGCCACGAGCACCGAAAGAAACGACGAATACCAGAAAAAGAGACCAAGAATACCGAAAGAAGCCGCGAATATCGAAAGGAGACGGGCCAATCGACGAACGAGAGTCGATACGCCGCCTCGACGTCGAAAATATCGGACGCAAGTCGATAACGAGCTCGAGTGATCGCGAATAGTGGCGACGAGGTGGAGACAGTCTCGTTCAAAAGCGGACGACGTATCGTTTTACCGCGATTCGTGGCAACGTTCCGGCCAACAGGCGGAAGGGAGCCTTTCCTTTCGCCCCTCCAACGCGAGCCAACTTTTTGTCCACGCTGTTGGTGAGCCTCGTGCATGGCCGGCGACCGATGGACGAGAGCAATGAGAAGGAACATTCCCACGTTCTTCTCGAGGTACGTCGACGCGCGTCCTTTGAGGTTATGTCGACCCGGAGATACGAGGAAACCTCGACGCACGTCGAACTCGTCGCGCTACGTCGTCGATAAAGAAATCGATCGACGACGATGCGACCGTCACGTGTTTCCTCTTTTCTCGTCTATTATCGTCGTCTACGACGCTGCCCTAACCTCTTCAAAAATGTCGATCCACGTCGAATTCGGGACTCTTACCCCGACTTATTCGTCACTATGGTCTCTTAGCGCGTTTCGTTCTAGGATCGATCGAGCGTAGGCTGCTTTTTGTTTTGCTTTCATTAATTAATTAATTATTGAATTAATTAATTTCACAGGTCGAAGAGAGACGAATTTTTATTATGTTATTATGTTATTTCTTATCTCTCTCTCTCCCCCCTTCTCTTTTAATCCTATCCTTTGTTTTTGTCGTTTAATTCGATGTTTATTTTTTTTATGGACGCATATGTGTAATTTATTCCAGCTTAAAATTACAAGCTTACCGATAACGATGATTTATTTCGATCGTTTGTTATTCGATTGTCGCGTATCGTCGTCTCGCAAAAGCTCGAAGAAGCGCGACTCGATCGGTCGGCCGGCGTGCGTTCATTTTTTTGGCGGCAACGACGAACGATTTGGCACGATGCTACTCGAGAGCTGCTCTACGTAACTCGCTTTCTCCTCTCTGCTCCCACCGTAAGTAGGTAACTTTTCCTCGTTCGCGTCAAATTCGTTGCGATTTCATTTCATTTTCTCTCGGGTGGATTTGTACGAAGATAACGTCGATACGTAGCCGGCGGCACGCAAAGACCACTCGACGAGCTTCTTAACGATAAATTCGATTAACACGAGAGAGCTTACGCTTTGTACGTCTCTCGCGTTACGTAAGAAAAATGAATTACGCTCGCGTCAGTGGAAGGAAATATTTCCCCACGAGCAGACGGAAAAATTGTACGTTTCTAGCGTTTCATTTTAAGTATTATTTTCTTTTATAAGATATGCTACGAGCTATCGATAGAAGGGAGAGTGAGAGATCGATACCTCACGATCGTCCTTCGATTCTTCTCGAATTAAGAAACGATGAAACGCGGGAAACGACGCGCGTCCCTATTTTACTCTTCTGTGCTTCTGTATTTCGCTCTTACGAAATAATATGTAATATTTGTCGAGTGGTTAAATTCTGAAATGGTGTTTGAAAAAGAATCGGTAATCTTTACGTTTTATCGTACGTTAATCGTATCTTTTTATCGAAAACACGATATCGTTCTATTACTGATATTATTTTGACGCCAAGGAGAAGTGAAATCGTTCATTTTCTCCGTGAATTGATTTTAATCGACATCGAAACACTGTATTTCGTATATTATACATAAATCGAAATATTAACCCATTATCCGCCAATGTCCCATCTTTGGGACACATTTTCAAATTTAAAATTCAAAATTGGTTAGTATGAATATCATTGTAATTTAATTTAATTTAATTATAATAAATTAATATATTACAACAAGTTAATTTAATTTCTTTGTTGTATTTTTAAATTACCGCGAGTAATGGAGTTAGAGTGTAAAAATCGTTGCGTCTCGCTCTCGATCGTTGCAGAACAAAGACCCGCGCGATCAGAGATGTGCAGCATCTACGGCTCGGTCTATATTTATATCGGTACGGAACCAGACTAAATCGAATTCGAGCACGGAACGAAAATCGCCTTTGTCTCTTTCTAACATTCGTTGTGGCTCTTACCGTTGACATTCTTACGGCGGAATTCTTGGATAAGCGCGTAAAATTTGCAGAGCCGATTTAGCGCTTTCTTAAATAAAAATCATCTCGACGATAACGACGCGCTCGATTCTTACTCGTCGTCGTTAATTTCTCCTTTGTATTCTCGTAATTATTCGAGTATTTACATCGATTATTTTGCATCGGGCATACAACAATAAACATCGGCGTCGTTATTGTCCAGAGGTGAGACGAGATCGAGGGAAGGAATTATCGAAGCACCGTGTTTCCTCTTTGGATGTATGTAAATATTTTGAGACGATTCCGAATTGAGGAAATCCGAATCGTAAAAATTGAATTCGCGGGAACTCCTTCCGTCGATAAAATTATCAGAGCGATTGAGAAGGATCGTTGGTGCGACGTGTATTAAAATTTTCGTATTGATGGATTTGCAGTACACTTCGGTGACTTTTGGAAACGAAAGCAACGAGAATGAGCCATGCCAAGGCACGAGAACGAGATTCTCGCAACGACAGTAATATTCGTCGTAGGAAATTAGAAGAAAATTTGATTTCGGAGAAGATGGTCGGCCTAGAAAGCGAGGAGTATCTTCGATCGAATATCGCCGATTTCACCATGGAATTAAAAATTTCTTCCGAGGACGAGGAGGACGACGACAAACAGCGGTTGATACAATTACCGAGTCCCGATGAATCTGTCAATAATAATACTAAAAAGTTACTAGTTTCGAAAGAACAAACGGTTATCGACAACAACGAAGACGAAAATGTTTGGTCCATATCGATTCAAATGTTTATACCTTTCTTGTTAGCTGGGTTTGGCATGGTAGCGGCCAGTTTGTTACTGGATATTGTACAGGTACGACAAAAAATAGTGTTTCATTCATGTCTCTTCGATCTCGAAGATTATTGTAATAAGATTGTAATTTTATATATATATATACACACGCGCACGTGTGTGTGTGTATATGGAAATGGATGTTTAGTTGGAATTTTTTTTAGCATTGGCCAGTATATCAGGTGGTTTCCGAAGTGTATATATTAGTTCCAGCATTATTAGGCTTGAAAGGAAATTTAGAAATGACATTGGCTTCGCGGCTCTCGACTCAAGCTAATCTGGGTCATATGGATACTAAAAAGCAACAGTGGACGTTAATCGTTGGAAACTTGGCCTTAATACAATGTCAAGCCACGGTAGTAGGGCTTTTGGCATCTTTAGCTGCAATTATTCTTGGTTGGGTACCGGAAGCTCATTTCAATGTGCATCATGGACTTTTATTGTGCGCCAGTGCCTTGGTTACTGCCTCTGTAGCAAGTTTTTTGCTAGGCCTTATAATGGTCGCGGTCATATTGTTGTCAAGACAAATGAACATTAATCCCGACAATGTTGCTACGCCAATTGCAGCCTCTTTAGGAGATTTAACTACTCTAGCCCTTCTTTCCTGGATCACTTCTCTTTTGTATAGCGCAATAGGTAAAGATAAACACTAGATAAGGCGCATTGCTTGCTGCTTCGAGTGCACGCAAATAATCCTAGATTCTCGTATCGTCCGTAGCAATCCGTAGAAGTAAGATATTAAATCTGCGTTTCGCAATCGTGTTACAGGCAATGCATCGGCTATAGCTCCTTCCTTGATAGTCTTTTTCGTACTGGCAACGCCCGTGTGGGGTTACATAGCAGCTAAAAATCCATATACGAAGGAAGTATTGGATTATGGCTGGACACCTGTGATATCTGCGATGCTGATTAGCAGGTTCCTAGTTTGTACACATTCGATTTGATATTTTATGTCGGTCGATTTTTATATAAAAGATGGTATCGTTTTTAGCTTCGGTGGTCTCATTTTAGACTACACGATTTCCAGTTACAAAGGAATAGCTGTTTTCCAATTAGTAATAAATGGAGTTGGTGGAAATTTAGTTGCCGTCCAAGCCAGTAGAATATCCACATCGTTGCATAAGGAATGCCGATCTGGTATTCAAAGAGTACCTACTTTATGTATAAGTCCATATCACGCATTTTTCGTTAAAGGTACGGTTATCGATTCTACTAGTCTTCTTAGTTTCCTTGTTCCTGACGTACAGTGTCCCTTCTATTTCAATCTTTGACATATTTATATTTACATATGACGTTCAGGAAACGTTTATAATCGAATGTTATATACTCGCGTGACTTACAGATTTGTCTGTATTTCAGGAGGTCACGCAAGGACTGCTAGAGTGTTATTGTTAATGGTGATACCTGGTCACTTGATTTTTAGTTACACTATAAGTTATCTCCAAGCGGGGCATACATCGTTCACGCCCATATTTATTATTATCTATTTGATTGCTGCATTGTTACAGGTATTTGTGCCCTCGTATATCAAGTAACTCGAAGTTCGAGCAATTTCTTTCTTTAATTAAAATACGTAATAGAAACGCATTATCTCGTTAAAATTTGAAGCTATCGGTTAACAGTCGTTCCGTCCTTTCTATGGCATAACGTTCGTGTGATTTGCAGGTAATTTTATTGTTGTACATCGCTCAGTTAATGGTATTGTGGATGTGGAAAAGAGGTATGGATCCGGATAGTTATGCGATTCCATACTTAACTGCGATAGGAGATCTCATAGGGACTGCTTTTCTCGGAATTGCATTTCACATTCTCGATGCCATTGGAGATGGAGATTCTGACGTAGGAGATTGATTTTTTTTTTTTTAAAAACTTTACATAGATGTCAAAAAATATTCATCTATATTATTTTTTATTTTTATTTTTTTTTATATATATACATATATCTATCTAGCTATCCAGATATAATGAAACAATGTAATCAAACTATTGTTTTGGTATTAAGTCGAGTATTATGGATATAATCGAGGTTACCGATAAATATTGACGTATATAATCCACAATTTGAGAAACTGATCAGGCATCGGATATCAAAAAATTACCGAATATAGTAAGTTTTTATCTGCACTACGATTAAAATCAATTGAAATCAATCGAAATCAATTAATTTCGAAAATTCAATTGTAAGTTATCGTCTGAAGATCACGTGCACTCGAGGAACAACGAGTAAGTTATTATCGATTAAACTCAATGCCTTCGTCTTGTATTATTAATAAAATATTGAGCAATCGTAAGTTGTTGACATATCGATAATATCAAAATTCTGAGCGCAATATCAGTGATATCGTATAATTCGTTTCGTGATACGAAAGGAAAACGTTACCTTTCATAAAAATATTCCCCATTTGTAAATATACAACTGTAAATATATATGTATGGATATTAAAGTATTGAAACATTTCGGCGTAATTAAATGTCAGTATGATTATTGTTTCAAAGTATTTTTCTAAATGTAAGACTATAAAACAATAAAAGTATAAAATATTAATGTTTTTTACATGCAAACAAACATTCGCTCTTGGTTAACTGTTATATTATAATAAAATTTATATATAAGAATATATCTAATAAAACATACTTTTTCATATATTTGGACGTGTGCAATTGATCGATGCTTTCATTGTGCTTTGATAATCACCAATTTAAGCGATCTATCAAACAGCGATAATCGCTCCAAAGCATTTCGAAGCACTTCAATCAATGATATATACCAAAGCAGCATGATTAATAATATTACATAAATTTAAGATAAATACAGATCTTAAAAAGTATGATTTATTTTATTTCGTACTTCTATTGCTAATGTATACGTAATTTATTCGTTTTTTTAACTTTTCCCTTAATATATTTTTACCATTCATCGGATTATTTTTAACAATTATTCGATACTTACCTCCAATTATTGCCTCATCCGTTAGATCATCAAAAAGTCTACATTTCTACAAAACGAGTTATCGAATTATTAAACATGATTTTTTCGGATAAGATTCACTACAGATTACGTACATTTTTAGGTAAAGTTCACTTTCAAGATTTTTACGACATTTTCTGTGTTACGTTGTACAGTTTAAATCAATTTTTTCAAATTCTTTTTTCGCAAATTCATAACGTGGCAACACGTCGCACAATTACTGTGCCATCTATTGGGCTAATAGTAACCAATGATATATCATTTAACGGTAATGGTAATGAAAAGAAAGATTTTCAAATTCAATTCGCATTAAATATATTCAAAAGTATCATTCAGTGTTAAAATAACTTTGAAAACTTTGTATCTTTTAAAACGTGATTAAAAACGAAAAATTTAAATACTTTCAGGCCCGCTTTTAAACATTGATATCATCAGTGAAATATTTTCCATCGTTAATAACTGAAAGTTAAAAAAACGTTCTGCAAAATATTATCAATTAATGTTTTATAACAAATATTTTATATGAATGTATCTACGTTATTCAAAATCCAGACGAACGAAATGGAATCCTTTATTCGTCCGCTGTGAATTGTAACCCGATGTGCCTAGGTGTCTCCACCAGCATTTTTTATGCTTTAAAATTAACTTCGAAAACGACAACTATAAGTGCGCTAGAAGTGTCGAGGAAAAATGAAGTATCGACGTTAGACCGATAAAACACATTTGACAATCGCTCTAAATTTATCCGGTACGCTATGCGACACAGCGCACGTATTAAAATAAACGTATTTGCAAAATTAACGCGTAGTAGTATCGCGTATAGTATTTTTACTTTTGTACATAAATACAAATGCACAAAAATAAAAAAATTCAATTGCACCATACAACTAGCCATTAGCACTTGTCTATGGTATAAATATGTAATAATAGTACAACGTAGCACGGTGTCGCAGTAACACCGTTAACTTGCCAAGAAGAGTCTTACGAAACACCGATATTTACTTGGAAGTAAATTTGGTCTGCCAGAGCACTCATCGCAATAATTTATCACAGTTTTGTAAAACAAATTCCCGATGCATTGCATTTCGCGAAAACAGATGAAATAGACGTATATTCTCGACTAGACGCATCACGATAAATCATAAACGTCGAGTCGTTATCGCTAGCCCGTCGCCTAGTCGAGCGAGACGATAGAGAGTTTGGAAGATTTTATATTTAACCGAAACGTTTTCCGAGGCGGCACCTAGGTGTCAAGGATCTTTCTTTATGAAGTAACTTGCGTACGTAACTGCAGTCGAACGTTACGTATGTAGCGAACATCACCTAAATTGGACCCTCGTTATCCGTTTAGAGCTGCTCTATCACCGATGCATCGTTAATCTCTGGTTTCTAGGTAGAGCAAAATTTCGTGCATTCGGCGCTTTCATTCGAATCGGTTCGCCCGTGGACTCCATTTTATACGCATTTCTGACGCGTATTTCGTCGGACTCTTCTAACAACGGAGACAACATATCGATCCTTTTTAAATGGACCACCTCGCACGAGACGTTCGTTTCGGTGACGTTAAAGCGATTTTATTCAGTTACGTGTATCGCTCTTCCTTCCTTCGATTCAATATCGTTCACCTTTACGTCATATGGTTACACAATATGACGAGAAAAGTAAGCTATTACGTAGTCCTTGTCCTTGTGGATCACGACTTACGTTTTTCTAATGTTTACCGTCATCGCGCTACATTTTTAATTAATTCGAGAAAACGTAACTCTCCTGTCGACACGATGAAATGCTCTATAATCGTTTAATAGGTACCGTGTATGGTTCCAAAATAAAAAGGGACAAGTTCTCTTCGAATATTTCATTGATAAATGGAATTTATTTTAATTGCAATTAAGCGCCAAAAGATACGATCACATTCTCTTAGGTCTTTAGGCACTTGAACAGATCTGCTAGTCATCGTAAGACATCCACTACGAGATAATTTCATGGATAGGTTAAAATGAGATAGCTTCTATTATAAATTATAAAACTTTAATGGTTTAAATGGTAAACAGCCCCCCCCCCCGGACGGCTACTCCATGAGCGCTTTGTTTTATCAAACGGCGCCGAATTGAAGTGAAAAATATGGAAATTTGTTCTAGTTATTAAACGAACTAAATCGTTGGTTTTAATGAAAAAGTATTTTACTAATCGGATCCTACTTTTCATTGATATCCCTTCGTGAATCTCCATCGCATTGTTTGCATTGAAAGATCCATTTAAGAAATTAACTACACGACGCCGAGTGAGATCATTAAGAGCGAAAGCGAGGAAGGAAGAGGAACGGAGACTCGGTTCATCTCGACAAAATTGAAAACGTTTGGAATTGGCGGATTATCAGCTTTCGTGTTCCTAAATTCTACGACAAATTATAAATTCTCTTCCAGCATTGTCACACGTTTTCCTATTCACTTCGCATCGAAGACGTTAACATTACGACTAGCAAGGGGGTCAAAACGACTTGTTTGCCATATCTTATAATCATTAATAATATTCAATGCATTCCATTTTGTAAATTCTGATACGAATGTTCCAAAGTATAATTTATGTTGTATCTGTTCTTAAATGAACCGTTCTTTTTCTTCATTTTCTGCCATTCTGTTCTCCTCCGATGAAAGAAGGTACACTTCGAGCGCCGTTAGTTCTAGCGCTAACGACATAGCGCTCTTAATTTACTACGATCACAATTAATTTTATTCTTAACACAAAGAGACCGTACGAACAACGTCTAAATTTTTCAGACAAAACACGTTGGACTGACGACCGCAAAGAAGAAATCTTCACCCAGCGCAGAACGTTCCACGAACTTGCTCGATCTTTACCCAGGGACATGGAAGGGGCAAAGGCAAAAGCGTCTGCTGTAAAACGAAGGAAGACGATCCTCCGACACGATCCACCGTCTTTATCGTCATCCTGGTTCGTTCGAGACGAAACTGGCGACGAGCATCGCAACATCTTGATTCCGTTTAGCTCGT
>JAITYT010000090.1:3821515-3837113 GCA_025433975.1 Liostenogaster flavolineata | reverse complement strand
AGGGCAACTCAACGGCCGTCGCCCAACACATCTGGCACTAACACTAACGACTCCGTCTTTGTTCCCACATGATTTATGTATTTAATAATTTAATAATTATTCGAAGGTTAACATCAAATAGCATTTATGGTAGTTATTTACCTTTGGGTAACGTTTTCACGTATCCTTTAAGATGTTCAATGTCGGTGTAATCCCAAACGTGATTTTTAGCATCACAACAACCAGTTGCAGATCCGTATTGTTGACAGCAACTATATTTGCTCTCTCCTCTAATTGTAAATTTTCTTCCCCAATGATATATACAATTTTGCTGTTGTACAGCAAACCCGTATCTATCGACCATATATGATTGACCACAACGATTGCAAATTCTTTCATTAGGCACATTTGATAATGTACTTTGGTTTCTTGTATTTGTTGCATACATCGTGGCTCGCCCCTATAAACCAAATATACATTAACAATCATATTTTTGCATTAAATGATTTTTTATTAGACATTCAATACCGAATAGATTTTTATAACATTGTAATTCTAATATTGTAGGATTCCCACTTTTCTATCCCGGACGAGCCTCCAAAATATAGGAAATCCACTTAGGAATAGCTAATGAAAGAACAACTCTTTTCTTAAACTAAAGATTTAACACTATAAGAAATACAATTAAACCTCCTTCGTCAAGTGTCGTCGCAGAACTGCTCTTTCACACTCTTCTCACATTCTTCCCAGGCACGCACACGCACACGCACGATCTCTCATCATTCCAAAGCACTTCTTCAACAATCGCCGCCCAAACATCTGACAACGATACCCATTCGATTCACCTTTGTTTTTCCGACGCACGCACGCACTTATTCACTTTTATATTGTCATGTTTTATGTTTAGTAATCGAATATATTAACATTCGATTAATAATATTTATATTACCTTTGTACCATCAGGATGAGGGCGAGGAAATCCATTATCCATTAGTTGTTGCTCTGTCAACATCCACTTTTTTAGCATATTATAAAATATAGATCCTTTAAAATCCATTACAGTTCTTTTTGACTTTAATACGCTCCATGATCCTTTGGATCTCCCAAGAAGCACAGCCTCGTGCGACATCATACCACTAGCAGATGCCCCTGCGATCTCGGATGACGTATCTTGTTCTTTTTCCATCTGTACCTCTTTCCTTAATTTATATGTTGCTAGCAAACACGAATTTTTATATACAGAAAGCGCTTTACATTTCTCGTAACATGCGAATTCCTCGCGTACTGCTCGCATTGCCGCATCCTTGCTATTCGGGTATATTTGCACGGATATATCGTGCATAATATTAATGTAACCCTGCCGTACATTCAGTGGAAACTTTTGAGTGGACGTCTGTATCGGTTCCGGGTGAACCAATTGTGGAATCTACGAGAAATTTAGACAACTTTAGATAACTTTAAAAATACAAACAATTAAATCGATCGAATGTAAATCATGAATATTATCTTCGTGTTATTTGAGCAGATTACATTTTTTCGATCGGACTCATCGTACAATTCATTTCTCCAAAAAAAAAATGATTTAAGAGTAACTTACAAAGATTGCAGGCATTTTATAATAGGTTGTTCCGCAAATCACTCTGGGAGAAACCGTTACTTGATTATAAAGAAACATTGTTTTTTATGTTTTTATTTTAACGAACAATCTAGTACGCACGCGATGATTTTCTCTAACAATCGAATAATTTTTATAACAATTATATAGCAGATTCTCAACAAACAAAACAGACCGATCCGTTCAAGAGACTGCACAAAACTAACTTGACCAAGTCCAAGGTACCATTATCAAGTGCAAGACCCTTTTCCCACTTAGACTGGGTCCCAAGTGGGAGACAGTCCGCCCAATAGGAAACGTGTGCAACCCAATGTACCTGATACCGCCCTTTAACTCATATCTAAGAAATCTAGACCTAAGACCCAAACGCATTATCAATCTGTCGAAAACTGAAATATCCTATTCCTTGATATCTAACGAATATCGTATCATGTTATTCAATCACGATATCAATACGCATATATCCCAACGCATATACAGTAAATATTTCTTACCACTTGTGGGATATGAGCGACTCTTACTCCGCTTTTAGTAGTTTGAGCGATCGTTCTACTGTCCGTTACTTTATCACTTAACGCTTTTCCCGTTGCTTTCGCAACATGTTTCTTCTTCATTGCAAGAGACATTGCATATGGTACATGTGCAATTCTAATACGACCTGTAATGCAAGCAAAATAATCATATAATGTCCAGATGGATAAATATCTTCTTTCAAATGTATTCATTACCATGCCCATTAAGCTGTAATTCGTTATTATTTACTACAGAAGTAGATTCGACCGAATCTTCAGTTTTAAGTTGCATTTTATTATTAGCTAATGCCTTTTCTGCAACAGCTTCTCTCATCATGCGCCATTTCTCGTACATTCTTTGTTGAGGATTTGGAAGCTTTTTCATTGATTGACTTGGACCCACTTGCCTAGATACCGCAGTAGCAGCGGAAGGATGCGCTACTCTCTTACGACCAGTGTCTTCAGCTTCGTTTATATCAGGTTTGAAAGATTCTTTTACCGATATAACTTTTGGATGATCGGACACTTGGTATTCCTGAGAAACATTTAATACGTGAAGTAGCAAAAATATAATCGATATATTGAGTTGTTCGGAAAGGTCGTGCCGAAACCTGAGACGTTCTGGAAGGACGGAATTTGCACGAAAGATGGAGAAAGGTTGTAGAACAGAGTGGAACGTAAATAATTTAATAAAAGTATACCAAATTTAAATGAGCTGCATTTCAATTTTCCTTCAAAATCGGCACGAAGTTTCCGGACAACCCATTAGAATAAGTAAATAGACTTGATATAAACGTTTAACGAATTTACATCGGCAAATTGTGGGGTGCGTCTCTCGTTAACCAGGTAAAGGAACTGAGCAACTATGCTTTCCATCCCTTCGATACTTCCTCCACAAAGACAAACATCAAAAAGCATAGCGAATTGAAAGTCAATGAAACTACTTTCCCGGAAGTCTTAACAAAGCGTTATATTCTATCTTTTGTACTGTTGAAGGCCTACGAAAGGATAGGGCTTTCCCGAATGTCTCATTAAGCTATTATCCGGGCGAGACGTATTTATACTTTATTTAGAAACGAATAAAAGCAAGTAGAACCGAATAAATAGATGTCACAAACCTGAAAAATTTTAAGACATTCTTCCTGCACATCATGATCAGAATCGGATACATTCAAAAACGAAATATCTTCGTCCAAGGAAGATCGTACATCGAATGGACTGTTCGACCTTTCACGATCAGATGTATTTCTTTCGCTGCTATTCTCTTTATGTTTCGAGGATTTTCTAGCACAACTGGGAGATCGATGGCGCGATCTGGAACGATGTTTTCGGTGATTTTTATTTGACGAATGTTTTTCAGATCTGGACGTGCTCGTATGTGATTTTGATCTATGGCTCTCGTGTTTACTGGACTTGTGCTTGCTTTTTTTACTTTCTGATGCTGTAGAATGTTCGCTTTTCCTTTCCGAATGTTCTTTCGTTTTATTTGATGTATCTTTTTTAGACTGCCTATCTTTATCATCATTTTTGCTTTTATGGGATGAAAATTCTTTTCTTTCATCAGACCTAGATTTGTGTAAGTGTTTATCCCTACTACTTTTTTCTGAACCACCGTGATCTTTTTTATCTTTATGACAATTTCTGCTACTACTTTTGTGATCTTTTTTTTTCTTCTCTACATTTTGTTGCTTATCACTTCCCTTTTCTTTCGTCTTATTCGCATTTTCATTCGCTTGATATTGTTGATGATCTTTAGAATTTTCATTAGATAAAACAGTATTATCGATCCTTTCGATATTTTTCTCTTTGTAATAATTATTATACTTTTTATTGTCAACATTCTCTCCATATATCTTTTCACTAACAGTTCTTGTTTGACATATGTCCCTTTCTTTTTTCGTATTTGTACAATCAGTTTTAGTCGTCTTAGCTGTATAGAAGTCATCCGTTTCATTCATAACGACATTAGTAGTTTCTTCTATGGGCTCGTCGTCGGAAAATTTAGGTTCAACCGATAAACAATAATCATTTGATTCTTCGCTCGGTGGTATGCTAGTGGCAGTTCGAGCAGAAGTGAGTATTTCATCAATTATATCAAATTCTGATTCAAATTGATCCAAGACATTGTCGTCTAAGTGTTCCACATTTTTCAATGGAGCTTTAACTTTCCTCGGCACGTACTCTTCCCTTCTCTTTTTAGACTTTGGATAGTATGCTTCTTTGACTTTAGACGTATAATCGTTGGAATTACTATCTTCGTACGAATTCGACGACGATGAATCAGATTTAAACGTCGGTATATAACTTTGCGCGCAATCTTGATCGTTATTATTCGCTATCGCGGTAGGCTTATAAGTAAGTTCTGAGGATTGAGAACTACTCGAATCCTTAATTACATTTAACCAAGGCTTAATCCTGTCTGGCGAAGATTTGCGTTTTACAGCTACTCTACTTTCTCTGGTTGGCATATACGATACTACCGGTATATGACGCTTTTTTAATTCAGCAATTGGTGTCGGATTATAAACACAAGGAACTGGTTTTGTAATAGGTGTAGGAATATTAATATGTTTGCCAATTATGTTGCTTGTAACTGTTTCCGAGGAAGTTGAAGAATCCGGTGCTAATGTCGGCTTTAATCCTTCAACCACTTGTGAAACAATAGTCTTAGAAAATTTGTCGGTATCTGTAACCTCTTGATCCGCGAGTACTTTCTTTACAGCTTCCGTTACCAATTGCTGTAACATTTGTGAATTAGAAGTCGCGATACTCGTAGTAGTTTTCTTCGCTTGAGTTTGACCCACTCCCTGGGCCTCCACCATTCCAGCCACTCCTGTTGTACTTGCCACATCTTCTGGCCAATATAAAAATTTGATTTTAGACGCATCAAACAATAAGACAAAAGAATTCTTAATTATTACGCGTAAATAATATGTTAATCTTTTATTAAATAACAGTAGAAAATGTTGCGATTATACGTATTCATACATTTGGATCGTTTTATGTAATTACATAAAGTGTTATGTTATTAAGATAAATTTGAAAATTTAGAAACAATGAAAATAGTTACGAACGACGTAATCGACATTACGAAAAACATAATTAGAATCCGAGAAAAGATTACTTATAAAGTTTAAGTTAGCAAATTTGTTGTATTTATAACACTTCTTGTACTCTGCAATGAATCATTTTACAAGAGTAAAAAGTGCCTCTAGATAACATTCAGGTTATAAAAATATAAAATTGATATTCGTCAAATATTGTCAGTTTACCTCGTCTTGAATGTTTAAAGTGGCAATAAGGTCTCTCGCAGGATCCGTTTTCATAAAACGGGCAATTTATAGTTTTAAAATAACCGGTCGATGGCAACATAACTAGTTCATCGCACTTCGCCTTTTGTGTTACCCATTCTTCAAACGCTGGATCCTATTTGATTATGAACGTGAACAAGAAATTTTAAGCACGATATATTTTACGAAATTATACATTTTTATCCTGCGTCAATGGGATAGTTGTATTTAATTGCAAAGACAGAGTTAATCTGTATAATTACAAAGTCGAATAAATCTTACGAGTACATCGAGTTACAAAGAACAGAGGTTATGTATATTATAGTCGCATCATTTACGAAACTGCCATCTGTAAAGTTATTTGATGTTTCTTTCACACGTGCGCCTCTTAAAAAATCACGTAAATAGAGATTACGAACAATGTCTATATTGTATTCTTAACGAAGTTTCGTATTTAAAAAATATAATTACTGGCAAAATCGCTATGTTCTTATGCAGATTTTATAATTGTATGCTTTCTTGAGATTACATTTTAAAATTAGATCTCCCGACATCCTTAAGACAGCAGAACTTCACTTAAAATAAATCGATAATTATAGAACGATTAGTTTACTTTATACTTTTCTAGTATTTTCAAGTCAATTTTGGCACACCTATTGGCTAATTTTGTAATAAGGATCGAGAGTATATCACGCACAAAGGCTTAATTAATATACAATTAGAACGTTTCTGATTAAATATCTCAGTATCGTAACTATACCATCAGTTCAAAAATATTATATTATCATCACCTATCGAATCATCTTAACCAACGTTATATTTTAAAGAAAAAAAATTCGTTCACGATCGCGATTTTCTATTTATCGATATAATAGCATTAAGAATACTGATAAGTAACGCACTTAATTCATAATAATAGGTGAACTATTTTCTGTATTTTTCCAGGGAATATTAATTGGTATTGTAGGAAGTTAATGTTCATTTATTTTTTTTACACTCAAAGTATGTCACTTAATTAAATGGTTTAATGATTATTAAACCTTCAAGTTTTTCCAAAAGGTAACGGATAATAGAGAAGATATTAAAAATAAAAGAGAAGATCTAAGATATAGATAGATTTTTTATTACTATTAAAAAACAAAACAAATTCTTGATTTCACTATGTTCAATTTAAACAAGTAATTTATTTAAATTTATTTTCATTGTTTTAATTCTAGGACCAGCGTCAATAATTGACTTATAATTATTTATATGTTGCAAACCCATTATTCCGATGGGTTTATTAGTTCTAGTGTTGTTAAGATTTATCTAAGGTTTGAAGATGACTATTTATTGGCACAAACAACTGCATATTTTATAATTGGATTTGAGATAACGTCAACAATAATTGCATTTGTACCCTATGAATTAGTATGTCATCTTCCATTTGATGTTGATGTTAGTGAAGTTTTCCAACTGCACCCGCTTTCGCTTATAATCGATAAAATTGCCATAAAAACATTGATTGATATGAATAATTCATTGTCAGTTCAAGAATATTTTACATTTTTCAATTATCAAAAACAAAATTAATAATTAAAAAGAGGAATTCCAACTATTTTACAAAATCGCATATATGGAATCCATTACAATTTAATGATCGAAAATATAATTTCTTTGGATTATTGGCATATAGTCTTGAATCCAAATCCTGTATGTACACAATTCATAGAAAAGATAGCTTAAAAAATATTATATAATAGCTATAGGAAACAATCGCGATAAATATTAAATGTACTAGAATTACATCGCATAGCAATTTTCGAGTGAATTTTTCAAAATTGTTTCGATACTCAAGCGATCAAGCAATTCAAACAATAACATAATAAAAACAAATAAATTGAACTACAATGCTCATATTTTTTTAAAATTGAGTTCTTCATTGTATAATATAAAATTATAAAATTAGAATCAAAGCAAATACTTTAATTTTCAAGCATTAATTTCTCAACTTTTTAAATTATGGTTAGCACAGCATATTCATTATCGAACGACATATATATTTATAAATATATTATAACAGAACATTACAAAACAACAAGCGCCACAACAGCAATAATCGCTATTGATTCGATTATATTACACTAATAACAATATATATATATAATATATATAATGTATATATAATGTATATATATAATGTGTGTGTATGTATATACATACATATATACGTATATGTATATATATATGTACGTATGTATGTATATATATAACATAAGTTAACGTCATTTAAATATAGCTACTAACGAGTATCTTACAGTTTTCTATCATCCCACTATTAAAACGACTGTAAAAAATTGGCTAGTTCGATAGATGCAAAAGTACAAATTTCATTGTATGAGAGATGATTGACATTCTTGTGCGTTTTCGTTTTCTATCTCAGTCAAATGAGGTAGTTCTGCTTTTGTTGCCAATTGCAATGCATTTATCCACCTAAAAACACTTATAAACTCAATAATTTATATTAAATAGATATAGATATTGTATCAAATCAAATCAGTATGAAAATAATGTTATCACAATGATTCTACATTTCACATACTTTTTTTTGTCATCCTGAGACGAAGCTTGTAAATAATAACACTTTCTGGAATGGTGCATTTTAAATGCTCTTGCTCGATCTTTTGTACTTAGAGGATCTTCATCGGGCAATATTGTACCTTCCGTAACCATAAATCCTGGCATCGGTGTCGCTGTCATGGCCATACTCTCTGTTTCTGACTTAAAAGAATATAAGACGAAGTCAACGTGTAACGCAAACCATCGTCTGATCCATGGTTTACTCGCTTGAGTTTTTAATAAGAGATAACCAGATAATACTGACGGCGCGCTCGCAGAAACTTGTAACAAACTTGGCACTGGCCCAGATGGAGATGACGGAGATTTACTTAATGGTTGGGTGAGAGCAGCATAACATAGTCTACAGACTCTCATATTTTTATTATCTTCGAATAATAACTTTTGGTTGGAACACTTACTACACACAACCTGTAGAAAACAAATTTTATGATCATTCTTTGAAATTATTTTATCGAAAAAATCGGTTTGCTATCAACTTTAGGAACTTACAATTCCACAAGCTCGACAGTTATGCTTTCTTTTCATAACAGAAAATATCACTTCACAAAGCATACATTTAGTTACATCATCAGCTTTTACCAAAGAAGTTTTAGCGCTACCAGTTTTTAAGCTAGCTTTGCGTCTCATGATCTCCTGCATAGTTTCAAGTAACGCATCAAGCCAAGCTGCCTTTTCTGCAGCCGAATGTGTGTACAATTCAACGCTTTTATTTTCATCCCTTATATAAAAAGTATTTGCTGTTTCTAGATTATCACCCTCGACAACTTGTAAATTTTCAACCATAAATTTGGCTCGTAAACGATACAAAGGACCAGGTATCAGTCTTATTGAACAAAGAAGCAGCAAATCACTGAACTAAAACAATAATGTGCACATATCTTTATTTAAACTTAGAACAAAATAATTTACAACGTATCTCGCTAAATACACTACCAGAAAAAGTTGTCTCTCTTGATGATCACCACTCCTGGCAGAAATTTTGACAATGCGGCCTTCTTTTATAAGTTCGCGAGTTGCACTGACTAAATCAGTTGCGTCATATATGCTTTCTTGTATCTCTAAGAGTTTTTTAAATTTATCAATTTTTTTCATTGCTTCATTTGTATGATTTGCAGCAATAGATACTAATTCTAGGGCTTCTGAAACACGAACAATTTATTTACATAATGCTAAAATTCAATTTTCAATGAGTTCTAAGACTCACTATAGAGAGTGTAACTTAGGTCAATGATACAGTTTTGTTCTACAAATAGTCATTTTTTAACCCCTCGTTTAACGATTTAAATTGTAAGTGATAGCGCGACATATTCTGTAAGCCGGAACTCTTGATCTTTTTTGTTTCCGTATACGTGTGAACGTACGCATGAACACGAGATTTCCATTGTTTCAATGGAGTGTGGCGTTCGTCAATCTCGACTCATCAATGCCGATAATTACGTGCGCGATACGTGTTTGTTACGTTCAATATTATAAAGCATGGGATCAAAGTATCTTTATTTAAATTTCACTTCGTTATGAGTCTTAGAACTTGCTCTAGAGTTTAATGTATCATTATATTCCACTTTTATTTTTATTCAAGAAAACTATATCATCTTACTTTTCGTATCTTCATAATCTGAGTTATCTTCTGGAAGATTTTTTAAATAATCTTTAAGAAGTAGCTCATATCTTGGTAATCTTTGTATTGGACTCAACATATGATGTGCCAGTGATAATTTAGCACATTCATCCAATTTTTGAATATCATTAATAATTGTTGCAAACCTAGTAACCTTATTTTGTAATGTGTTTATTAAATTCATAGCATAATCAAAATTTTTTACATATTCTGTGTACATTTTAAGAAACGGTGCAAAATTTTTCATGATGTCTCCAATTTTTGGTTTAGAATCCCAGGATTGCATTCTAGCCTCAAGTTGCGGCAATAGGAAGTCATTGTGAAATTTATAAATAGATTTAATATTCGAAAACATATGCTGAACAGTTTCCGGAGGAAACATGGGATGAGCTCTATTTTCTTGATCGACTCTGAATTGAAATACTTGGTCGATAAGGTGCAAGATGTTCACATAGTTCTTTTCCGTAACCAATAATTCTTCGGCTACGCAGCGTGCTCTCTTTTTTCTCGGATATGGAGAACTTTGCATATGCAATTTCGATTCAGAAATGCACTCATCTGTATGGTCAGTGCTTACTGAAGTATTTGTTTCAAATAATTTGGATTCTTCGCATTCTTCTTCGCTTTCCGATTCGCTGACTGCATATGAATCTAGTGTATATTGATGTGAATTCCTTTCTGATGCTACATACCTGTATAATTATATGAAAATAAATATAATTCAAGATAAAAAAAATACTGTACTATAAGATATGTACGTTATTGTAGTAATATCAAATAGATATAAAGGCAAGTCTTTAAAAATGGAATTGCACCTGCTGGTTCTATATTCTAAAACACTATGTGACATTTTAATACAAGATGTTTCGCTTGATGTTTCTTCGCATTTGGCGTCGTCAATGTATCCCGCAGGACTAGAAGCTGACATAACAAAAGGTTGAAATCTTGGAAAACCACCAAAATTGGCGATTCTGTGAAAAGAATGTTTCGCATATTGTTGATCGTCGGTAATCTTAATGGCATCTGTATCTTGAAAATTTCTTTCTTCGGTTGCATTATATTCATGCAACGACTGTACATTTTCGGAATGTTGATTTTCTTGGAAATCTTCTGGAACTACCTCACCACTCTCTGTAATCTTTAAGTCGGTATAAAATGTACTGGTTGGTGAATTGATTTTTGAACTAAACATCTTGAAAACTTCGAACCGTTTACTTCTGTCTTCAGAGTCGGGAAGCAAACAAGTCACCCAGGACGAAATATCTCTCAACTGACCTCGTTGCATCCTATAGTTAGGTTATTAATTGTCATGAATTAGCATGTATTTAATTAAAATATCATTGAAGCAAACAAATTGTACGTAACAATCGATAAATATAGGAAACGTCTCTTACATCAATGATAGTTAGGAACAATTTTCTAATTCGTCTTAAAGGTAATTTACGACGACAATCTATATGTAGACATATTGCTGTACTACAAATATTACGATATTAAGTATACATTTGAATCGAATACTACGTGAAAAATAACGAGATAGACGCTTATCCTGACAAAACATTTTAGTACTTATGGATATTGTACATCGTGACAAGTAGTAAATATCGATATTTCAATCGTGTCAAAGTGTCGGTTTCAATTCACTTAAATAAGATCATTAAATATTTTTCATTTTAATCCCGATTAATATTTGTAATCGTAAACGGAGTAAGTTTCTTCTTAAAGAGTTCGGTGTAATTTAAAAGTCAATCGATTTATCGTATACACGAATAAAATTAAAAAATAGAACAAGGACGTCGTATCGTTCCTCCGAAAGAAACTCCAATTTAAATTAAACGCGTGATTTGACGTTTGCGTTTTATCTTCGAAAAAATCAATATTTCATTTTAAATAATACGTTAGGTTCACATTGAAATCAAACTATTACCTCTTATCTTGATATTGTTTGTGTAGCAGGACAGTGACAGTCGTACGCGTATTATCATTGGCATAATGATCGGCTTGGTTAGGCGGAACGAAGCCGCTATATTCGGTCACGCACAGATTCAATTAACAAGGATTATACGAAACAGCATCGACGTAATACGGAATGCTTATTCGTAATAAATTTATCGATGAACGAATCTCTCGTGTTCTATGATCATCGTTCACATAAAAATACAAAAATACTAACTGAGCACGGCTGGCCTGTTACGAAAGACCCCCCCATCAACGGCGAGTTATGTTTTCGCGACTGCTAACTGGGAGTCGTCCCGTGGGCCAAACGTCGATTCTCAAATCAAATCCGATAATTAATACTGGCGCGTAATTCGAAAATAGTTCGCGACTGCGCCGATGGAAAATGATTTTTTTTTAATATTAATATCTGAGCTATCTGATACTCGTATGCCATGCTATCATTCTGTATCACCTGTGATCGTCAGTCACTCGTATTATCGATATTTTACAAGTTTTTGATCCGATCTTTTTGTTTCGAATGTACGTCATGATTGTGAAGATATTTTTTCGAAGTGTTTTATTTTTCATAGATTTATGTGATCGATTCGTTTCTGCGTAGTTGTATTCTTCAAAAATAATGAGACGATTGTTTTTTTTTTCGTCGATACTTTATTATTAGCACGCGTAATATCTTCTCTGATTAAAATTACGTGGATATTTCTAAACAATTTCGTCGAAGTTTATCAATTTAGCAACAAGTTACAGTTATAAAATAACAATATTCTCATACTTTTATCACATCATCTATATTTAAACAATACTTTCTTATAATGTTTTTCATAAATATTTTTGTACAATGACTTATTATCTTTGTTTATGCAGAAGTAATATTTAATAACGCTTTTAAATTTTTTAAATAACTTGATTCGTCTCTGAGGATATTACTGCTTATCGATTATTAATTTCAATAATTGAAAATTATTATTTTCGTAGCAATAATATTAATAGAAAAGTCGTACTCCATTTTGCAAAAAAAAGGGAAATTATAAATAACGGTTTATTCGTCAAACCGAAAATTTTCCTCTGTTCGAATTATATAATAAAAATTGTATAGAATTGCATTTACTAACATTGTCAAAGCTCAGTCTACCATGCCGACTCACAAGTCGTGCAAATCCATTCACCGTCGTTTAACCTATAAATGCAATTTGTTTTTATATTTCTTTGCCATCTTCCTTAAGTTCTAAAATTGATATTGCATATCAGCGCAATAAGTAATATCAAAATGTCAATAAAATATTGTAAGTTTACGTATACTACAGATTTTATGTTATAAGTAGTCTTTATTTCATGTATTTTTTATGCATACAGACTAGACAGACTGTTTTTTCAGAGGTTTTATATTTTTGTTTATACAAATTTCGATTTATTTACTTTCAAAAAAAGTTGTATGTAAATATTAAGTATCATTTTAAATTCATTTTATTACTTGTACAATTATATTATATATCATCTCTTATAGTGCTTTAAGCGACTCCGTTTTGTTTTCATGTTCAAAATATTTGATGAAATTACAAATTAATATTATGTTTATTGTAATTTATATTAGAATGATTATCAGTTCGATTGTGCATTCTTATATGAATAAATAACGTAGTATTTATAGACCATAATGAATATATTAACCATTTATTTAATAATATATATTTTCTTATTCTATATCTCCAAGGGTCTCTTTTAAAAAGGATTGATCAAATAGCTCAATTAAAGCAACATTATAGAGCTATACATGGAACAGTATCAAAGACAAAAGATGCTCAAGAGGAGCAGTTAGCAATATTTCGTACCACGGAATTTAATCCAACTAATCATAATAAAAGTCATTTGGCTAGATTTTATACAGTTCCAGAATATGATGTTAAAGTATTATACGAATATGGTGGACTTCCAAAACCATTTCGGATTCAAACAGTTACTTTTGTAGAATGTTGCATTCAAGTTAGAAATCCTGCAATTGAAATAATATCTTATCTTAATCAAACGAATTATACGAGACCTGTTAATAAATATGTATTATGTATCCTTTGAAATATTCTAGTCTTATTTTTTTTAATTAATTTACATAATTTCTAACTTAAGAAAATGAAATATATATATATAATATTTAACAATATTTAAAAGATGGTCTATATGGCACTGGAAGAACAATAACATTAGCGCATATTATGCATTATGCTTTCAAAAAGAGATCAATTTTAGTTCATGTACCCTGTGGTAAGTTTTTTAATTGTACAAATAACTTTGTTTATTTTCGTGCATTATACATAATAGTGAATATCAAATAAATTATATTACTGAATTTTTAGCACCTAACTGGTATAAATTTCCGAGAGAAATTGTAAGTTTAATCGAAGAACCAGGTGCAGTTGATTTACCAGTAGATGCAGGAATGTGGTTATTACATTTTAAATATCAAAATAATATGCTTTTATCCGATTTAAATGCAAGTATTTTATAAAAATTTGTTTAAAAATTAAAATTGTCTATTATGCCTTTCAATTGTTATAAACAATTACAAATTATTTTATAGCTTAAAGTATCAAAAGACTATGAGTGGGGTCAAAGAGAAAAAACTGTTAGCGGTACATCGCTTTTGGAACTTATTGACTTCGGAATAAAACGAGTAAAATTTGCGACCAAAATAATTGAAACATTAGTATACGAATTGAAAGCAGCTTGTATTGCGAATAAATGTAATGTATTGGTTGCTATAGATGGTTATAATACATTTTTTTCTGAAAGTACAAACATACGCAATGATAACAAAGTTTGGGTAACGCCACAACAAGTAACATTAACCAGACCGTTTTTAGAGTTCACAAAAGCTGACTGGTGTAATGGTGCTGTTGTTGTAACAGTGGAAGCTACTGCAAATAAGGTAAACATTTTTAACATATTAGTGGTGTTTAATTCTGTTTAGGCTATATTGGTCATTAGTAACTTGCAATATTCAAAAAAATACCATTTTAAAATGATTTTATGAAGAAAACGACAAAATTACGAATTAATTCTTAATTTTTTTATTTAATTCGAGCAGAGACTATTATTGATATCCAATATAAAAAAGTTATATTAAATATATTAAATTTCAGGAAAGAAGAGAATCTGATCTTCCAAAATATCTACTTGGTAAAGATGGGTTTAACTATCTCGATCCTTTTGTACCTATTTGTGTTGAAAATTATACCGATGCAGAATTTGATAGTGTTATAGAATATTATAAAGATCGTAAATGGATTAGAAATTTATCATCTAAAGGACAAGAAGAATTAATGTTATTATCTAACAAAAACCCATTTAAATTAATGAATCTTTGTACATCTTTGTAAATATTTTTGAAATAAATATTGTTAATGTTAATATACATTCTTATGAAATTGAATGAGGAAAGAAATTAGGAGAAAGAAAGAATAACAAAATAAAAGATTTTTTGATTTTTATTATTGTGATAATATTATTATTATTACTTATTTTTAATATCGCCTGTTATTATTTATATGGTGTGATAAAATAAACTTATTAAGGACGTTTCATTCCATTGTGCACTAAATCTTATTATCATATTAAATATATGTATTCTAAACGAGTGTGATAGAATCGTCCTACGCTTATTTTATTACCCACGATATATTTCTTATTCTTGATTGCATTAATATATCCGATAAAATTAAGAAATTAAGTTAAGAATTTAATTTTTAATATTTTTCCTTAAATATTATTGTTATTTCAAACCAAACAGAAGATAGAGCCTAAAATCATAACGGATAAAAATTAAACTATTTTTAGTACAGTGGACTCCTGTATAACGCGTCAAAGATATTACGACTATTGCTCTTACTGACTTTTCTGCTTCATAATTGTCTTGTTTTTAATATAGTCGCTCTTGATATAACTGGAAGAGCGTATTTCTAACAATAACAATATGAGTATCAGTGCTAAAACAATATACATAATACAAAATTATTTT